>JADRCD010213947.1:0-22197 GCA_019843815.1 Montemys delectorum
AAAAAAAAAAAAAAAAAGCAAACAGAGAGAGCCATTGGGAACAAGCCAGTAAGCAGTGTTCCTCCTTCAGTTCCTGGCTCCCGTCCTGCCCTGCTTATGTTCCTGCTCTGACTTCCTTCCATGGTAGGTTATGATTTGAGAGTTGTAAGATTAAATAAGTCCTTTTCTCCTCCACGTTGTCTTGGGTCATGGTGTTTTATCACAGCAATAGAAAGCAAACAAGCACAAAAAAATATGTACTGGTTAGGTTTTATTGCCGATTGGACACAACCTTGAATCACCTAGGAAAAGAATCAATAGAAGAATTGCCCAGTTCAGACTGGCCTGGATTCATATCTGTGAGAAGATTGTCTTGATAGTTCTTGCCAAACAGTCTGGGTCCACTGTGGATAACACCAAGCCTAGACATGTGGGCCTCAGCTTTATAAGAAAACTAGCTGATTAAGCCAGAGAGCCAGCAAGCAGTTCCTCCATCATTCCTGTCTCCAAGTTTCTCCTTGAGTCCTGACCGACTTCCCCCCAATGATGGATTATAATCTCAAAGTATAAACCAAACAATTCCTTCCTGTCCCAAGTAGTTTTTGGTCAAAGTATTTTTTAACTATGTCTTAGTTATGGTTTCTATTGCTGCAATAAAATACCATGACCAAAATGCAAGTTGGGGAGGAAAGGGTTTATTCAATTTACACTTCCACATCACTGTTCATCACCAAGGAAAGTCAGGACAGAAACTCAAGCAGGGCAGGATCCTGGAGGCAGGAGTTGATGCAGAGGCCATGGACAGGTGCTGCTTACTGGCTTGCTCCCTATGGCTTGCTCAGTCTTTTTTCTTATAGAACCCAGGACTTCCAGCCCTGAAATGGCACCACCCATAATAGACTGAGTTCTCCCACATCAATCACTACTTCAAACATGCCTTACAGCTGGATTTTATGGAGGCAATTTCTCAATTGAAGTTTCCTCCTTTCAGATTACTCTAATTTGTGTTTTAAGTTGACTTAAAACTAGCCATCATGAACAGCAACAGAAATCAAATTAGAACAAGATAGGTAGTGAAAAAAGAAAACGATGATGATGATAGAGATAGATAGATAGATGCATAGATCATACAGATGAATGAATGGTATATAGGTAGTTGATAGATGGACATAAATAGATAATAGATAGAAGAGTAAAGATAAAGAAGTAAAAGTTAATATAGAATAATAACATAGATAAATGATAGAATATAGATAACTAAGTGGGTGATAAGTTGTTGGGGATGGTTTTCCATCACCTCTGATTAGTTAATAAAGAACTGATCAGCCTATAGTTGCATAAAAGAGGATAATATGGGACTTCTGTGCACAAAGAGAGAAAGAGAGTGGCTCATGTGGAAAGGAGATAGTCACCATGAGAGACTGGCCCTGTGCAGGAACAACCAGGGCAAGACTAAGGTAACAAGTTATGGGGCCCATGGCTAGGAAGTAGGCAGTCATAGAGTTAGACTCGATGAATATCTGCCCAGCTATAGTCCTTAAAGCTTATTAATGGAAACAAGGTCTCCATGTCATTTTGAGGGAGATAAAGGGAGCAATAGAAAAGTCCCCCAATTACTGTACAGTACGTAATGAATAAAGATAAGGTGACAGATGATAAGTAGATAGAAGATAAAAATAGATAATTGATAGACAGGTCAGTAATAGTAGATAGATCACAGATAATGGATAGAAATTAATGGTTGACATAGACAGATGATAGAAGATAGATAAGTAAGATAAGAAATAGATGACTAATAAATGTGGGCTGATCATTGATAGGCAGATAAGTAGAAGGTAAATAGACCATGCTGGAAATAGATTATTGATAGAAATAGGTCATTGGTATAAATAGATGACAGAGATAGAGGATGAGTGATAGATAAGTAATAGAAGATAGATTAATAGATATGATGAATGATTGATAGATGATTAGTAGCTATAGACAGATAAACTACAGATAATCTTTGTCAGTAGCACATGAAGTCAGTTTTCTACTGAAAGGGAGAAGTAGACACAAAATGGAAAGGACCAATGTGTCCCTCTGTGACAACGACAGAACAGTGAATGACCTTAGTGAGCATCTGAGCATGTCTTCTCTGCCCTCAGGTTGATGCCCATGGCAATATTCTGTTCAGCACCCTGGAAATCAGGAACGAGACCAGTGGCTCCGAGGTGCTCACAGGTGTAAGTGACCCCAAGGCCACCATGTACTCATATGACAGCGCCAGCATCCAGTACCGCAAACCACTGAGCAGCCGCGAAGGCTTCGGGCGTGGGCTGGACAGGCACGGGGTGCCTGGCAAGGGGCGCATACGCAGGCGCGCCTCACAGCTCAAAGTGAAGATCCCTGACTTGACGGACGTGAACTCCATAGACAAGTGGTCCCGAATGTTCTTCCCTATCACCTTTTCTCTTTTTAATGTCGTTTATTGGCTTTACTATGTACACTAAGGTCAGTCTCGTGATTCGGTTTAGACTACCTGGCTTGTTTTTTAACCCCACAGATTCCCAACAGTGGTAAATGCTGTGGTTTTTGAGGTAAGAGATTCAGCCTTCCAGTTGGTTTTCGATCTTGTGTGTCAATTTTTATTATCACACCATGTTTACTTCAACAACAACAACAACAACAACAAAAGGTATTCTTTCCTGTCTACTGTGGTCCAAGGAACCAGCTCTGTAAGAGTTCCATCAATTGCTTTGTTTACAAACACAAAGAGAGAGGTAGGTGGGTGGTAGATATTGTTGGCAGTCTTTCTTAGTTGCCCTGGATCTTAGTGGATTATTTTAAAATGAAAATATACAGTGGACCTTGCTGTCCACCTGCTCTGTGTTCTGGGTAAAATGTAACCATTTCGTGATGCCAAAAAATTAAATAGAAATAAAAAAAAAAAAACAAGGGGGGGAAAAAAACTTGAGCATTTCAGAAGAATAAAGCCATTGACAAGTTGCAGGTTTCCAGGAAAAGAGTATATAACCTGACAGTTCCCATCCACTCTGAAGTTCTTCTGAGCCCCTTCCTGAAAGGCTGCGGAGCTCTGTGGAAGAGGGATATTAAAGCTTGTGCTTCTCACTTTTCCCCCAAACTCACCCTATTATATCCATCTGACAATGACCACGGATATTTCTAAAAATAGTCCTCTCTCAGACTGCCTAGATGTTCAAAGTCACCATTAGAATCCAGCCCGATCTAACCGGTAGTCACTGGGACCATTTTTCTTTACTTCTCAAGAGTAAAGAAGTTGAGGGGACGATGGTTTTCTTCCTGTCTGTTATGGCGAGCAGCCCTGACTGTCCTTCATGAGCCTTGGAATCTCTTGATGACATGAAAACATGTGATCATTTTCCACAGTTCCTGATCCAGAGAGAAGCAAAGAATATGTGGGGTACAGCAGTTGGTGAAGGCTTTGAAGGAGGTGGAGACCAGCTTTTTCCCTGAGAGAAAAATATTGCTATTTCCCTGAAGAAGGCTAGACTTACATGTTATGTAAAAGGTGCCTGGGCAGTTAACTATACTGCCAAATCTTAAGTCAAATTGTTTGTACTTCTTAGCCTTCCAGAGAGCAGTGTCTAATGGCGGTGAACTCATCGCACGGCACTCTGCTGGCACTTTTTGTTTCTGCTCTCTGAACTCTGCATTTCAAGCTACAGAATGAATGGCCCAGGGAAATGCTGATCCTCCACGTCAATGTCTTCCTCCAAAGCCAGGTTTCCAGGTTAAGAAAAGCTTTAAAGTAGCAAAATCACAAAAAGAAAAGAAACTCGAAATGGCCACACACTGAGCCTTTAGCCACGCCCACCAGCCTCAGAGGCGTGGGGCAGAAGTGTCTCCACTCATTCGTCACTATGGCACTGCCTCATCTCACTCGTGGATTACTCTGGGTCGAGGTTCTCATGACTTTCAGTAAAGCAACGCAATTCTAGACATGCTCAACAAGCTACTGTTGAGTTCTTCCCGTTTTATAGCATCAAAACCACATTTTCTCTTGGTCTGAGTTGTAGAATTATGTATGTTTATTTGCAAGGTTGAGTGAGAGCAAATTGACCAGCCGGGGATGGAGGCCATTTTGACACGATCCAGGCAGGATCCAGGCATGGAACTGCAGGGCTCATCAGGATGATGGAATGACTGCATTGTGTGATGCTCTGGCTCTGCTCTGAGAAGACAAGCGATGTGCAGAGTAGTGTGAGCTGCTGCTAACCATTACAGTCACAATTGGAAAGGGAAGGCTGGAATTTATATTAAGTAGCCCAAGAGAAGAATATAAAATATTCATTTAGAAAGCAAGAGGAAAAGAGAAAGCTTAAATGAGTGTGGAAAATGAGTGTGGCTGGATATACTAACAGACATTAGTAAAAATATCAAAATCCCACTATACCTTAAACAACAAAAACCTGATCGCAGCTATTTCATGAGGAGTGCTAGGATTTTGAAGACAAATTTTCAGTTAGGTTTTCAGGTGTGTGAACACACTTCCCTAGCTATGCTGACCTCAGGCTGAGGTCACAGGGTCGTCTTTGTAAAAAGCTCTGCTCAGCTTCCAGCAAGCTGAGATGCTTAGCCATTGACCATCGCTGGACACAGTAGAATGTGATCCGTCAGTAGTGGGAAGTTCCTAATACCCAAGAGCCACTACACAGTCACTGATTTTAAACATAGGAATGGATATTTGGTGCCTGATGCTGAACAGAAATTAATCATCCTGATGCCAAAGCTCTTTAAGGGGCTTTCAAGAAAGAAAAACTAAATCAGAGAGACAATGTCTATTTAGATCCTCTCATAAAAGATTGGGATAGTTTATATTTTCAGTACTGTATCTTCCTTTGTAAAATCTAAAGTGATTTTGTTATAGGTTTAGATATAAAGCATCTTTTGCATAAAAAACTTTTTTATGCAAAAAATTTTAAACTTTTCCTACATTTTAACCTTTTAAAAGGTACCATAAAATGGTACATGGATCACAGCCACCATTATGCAAATCTGACTACATGGCAGTGATCTCAGAGGCAATAGACGCCTGAAGCTTCTATTGCATCAGGTAAAGATGTCTTGCTTGTGGGTCATGATCTTTGTCCTACCTTCTGAACACCTCCCAGACTAATCCATTCCTCTCTGCTCTCTTCCCAAGCTAAACACTGACAGGGAAGCACCTTCCTTCTCTGATTTTCTCCCTCTTCTTTCCCAAAATGATGTAAATAAAACATAAAAGTCTTAAAACATTCATAAATGCCCTTGGATGGCCCCCATTCTTGAAAGATTCAGATTACATCATACAAAGGTTGTTCATTAACTATTATTGAGTCAATCTCTTTTTGCTATGAAAATAGCCATAATCCCCTGCATCGAGGAACAGAAGAGACTGAAAACTGCAGACGTCCTCTCTTGTGCCTCATGTACATCCAGAGGACCCTATGTTTCACAGTTTGACAGTGGGACAGATCATGTTGAAGACTTAACCGGCTGTGGCCACAGTAGACATCTGCACCCTTTACTTGACAACTGTGACTACTCATAAAACATCAGGTGTTCCTTATACTTGGTAATTCTGTGAGGCAAAGACCCAGGGAAAGGCTTATTTCTGCTTGAGTGATCCAGGATTAGTATCTCAATCTCCTCTGTTGCCAAACGGCAAGCGCAACTGGCTGGCAAGCCTGCGGAATGAATAATCTGTGTTTGTGTATACACACATAAGGTATATCTATATACTTTATTGTACACTACAGTCAACGATGGATTTTTAAAATTAGAAGAATATGGTGCAGAGAAAAGGAGTAACGGCTTTGGGGTCCAAAACAATGGACTTTCCTTTAAGAAAGCCATAGAAAATTCACAAGAATTCCATCTTCCTAAAACCAGTGACTATTTTATGAATATTCATTTAGAAGGGGTTTGATTACAATCTGCCAAATTAAATGAAAAGGAAACAAGATAACCTTCCTAGAAGAAAAAAAAAGTCTCTGAGATTTCTCATGTCCAAAACTTTGGACAGCATATTGTCAAAGGGGTGACACGCCACCATTTGATTCTTAAAACATAATCATTTATCCTAGGGAGGGATGAAAGGAACGTGCAACCACTTGCTCAAGATGGTCCAATCGGCAGTTTCCGGGATGAACAGAAGAGAAAAACACCCATATATCTGAAAGAAAACACAAAGGTCCATTTCTTAATGGATTGTAGACTACTGTGTAAACTTCCTTGTAAATTCTGTACATAGTTCTCTGAACTGTTCCCTGTGTTACGGTTGTCCTGTGTTAGGGTGGATGTTTGGAAAACCAGAGCACTGTAAATATCGTAAGCTTATAAAGCCTTTGCTTTTTATTCACGAAGTGAAATGATTAGTGATTCGGGCCCACACCAGAATCTCTCCAGCTCTTGCTCTTTCATGCATACCGTTGTGTGACTCTGCTGTAAGCCATAGCCAGGTGTTTGTGATCACTGCCTCATGCCTTTACCCACTGACAGGGACAGCAGCTGCCTAGAAGGCTGCCAACCTGTGGGGCCAAAGAACAGAGCACCAGCAGAAACCAGAACTGGGACAATCTGCTCCTTGAGCAGTCGTGAAAAAATAGATAAGTTGTTTGTTTTCAGTCACTGTGGCTATTTGTATCATCAAGTACTGAATTACCGATGCTGCTTAAGGGGTCAGGGACAGAAGGGATGCTCAAATTCCACAGGGAACCCAAAGCTTCATGTGTGCCAATAGCTTTTTCACTTTTAACTTTTCCACTTTGTCTTATTGAACTTCTAGTAAAACTAAACATGAATAGAATGCATGGGTCTGATCAGGGTGAACAGTAAATACCCAAAGGAAAGGCAGGGGTAGAGGTAGAGACAATAAATGGCCTTGATAGTGAGAAGTGACAGATACACACGTGAGAGATACAGAGGTATCTCTGTGCTTACTCTTAAGAGTAGACAAAAATTTTGGTGTGAACTGACAGAGAAAGGGTGTGTATGGTGGAAACTACTTGAGTTTGAAGAACCTGGTAACTGAATGTTTCCAGGTATTACTCCCACCAAGTTCTCAGAGTTCTTTCAAAAGTCTCCAGGATGTGGAGCACAGATGTGTTTCCGTGCTAACTGGCAATCCCAGAGATGGAGATGGCACCAACAGAAATTCAGACTATCCAAGCAATTGAAGACAGAGATTGGTTTCTTAGTGTTCGAGGGAACGGTGTCCTCCTTGAGAGTAAGATGCTTTGTGTCCTTTTTAAATGTTAGACGAGTACACACAGGCAGCCATTACTTTGGGACAATTTTAATTCCAAGACGTGACCCACCACTGGCTGAACACACAAAACACACCTTGTTGGAACTAATCCATTCTGCCAGTTTCCAGGCTAGAACATATTGTGATTTTTTTTTTTACCTTAGCTTTTCTTCAGAAAACACATTATCTGGAATGATTGAAAATATAATTGTTGAACATTGCAGCAAGTGTTTGATAGAAGTTCTTTTTAATAAAAGAATTACAAAAGAGAAAATATTAAGTTCCTAGCAGGGAAAAAAATAAGGGTTCTCTGTTGGTTTTGACATATGCCATGGTGACATTTCCCATTAAAATTGAAGAAGTCCAATAGGATTTTCTTCTTGTTTTTCTTTTGACTATTCAGAAGCCTTTGGTTTATTAAGGGACTCACATCAAGGGACTCAGAACCATTTTTTATTGGCTCCCAAACTGCTTGCAACTCGTATATTTATCAAAAAAAAAAAAAAAAGTCCAGTGGGAATTCAAGTTGGGAAAACTGATACTCCTGAAGCCGTTGAGAAGGGATTCCACTCTCCATCACTGCCTGCACATTCTATCTTGTGGACAATCAGAACAAGTCAGTCGAGACAAGAGAGGCCAAATAACCTTCATTGCCTTAGGGACACAGACTTACTGATTCATTCATTAATACAGTCTCACTCCAAAGCCAAAGGTTGAACAAGAGCAGCATTATTATCTGGCTCTTGCTTCTCCCAGGCTTCCTTTAAGGAGAAACAGGAACCAGGAGAACTCTCAAATATATTTTTATATATTCAAATGACTAAAATATTATATGTATATTTTGCAATCTCGGTTTTTATAAAATAGATGAAATCTTCTGTCTTATTCTTTCCCAACTATATACCAAGTGGAATCAATTCCATTTCTCTATTTATTCTCCATTTCATTTCTGATGTTTATATGTTATCTTGTTCTTATTTAGATGGTGGCTTCAATCTATGGACTTGAATTTCTTCATTTAACTCATGAACAATGAATTATAACAATTCTTCCCAATTCCTATTCGTAACACCTTTAAAAGGTCTTCAAAGGCAAGTCTTTGAATCATGGGCACCTCTGAATGCCCTTGAATTATTTTTCTTTCTGTTCTTTATGTAAAGAGTACACACATTTACAACAGTCTTCTCTCTCCAAACTTACTTCAAAATACAGAAGAAATGAAAACAATGCACTTAGACCTATGGGTGATTACATTATCAACATCAGAACTTAAAGTTACGGCCATTTTTAAGACATCATGGAGCATGGTAAATTTATGTCTGTCTATGCATACGCTCCCCTAGTCTTAACAGTATGGTATTTAAATTTTTCCCTTTATTCTTCCCAGAATCTCTTATCACTCAAGTTGCACAACTGTACTTACAGGTAATCATTTTGGAATTAGACCTAATTCATCATTTCTGTGCCCTATCCTACACTTACACTTCATATATTTCACCTCACCTACTCCCCCCACCTCAACCTTCTAGCAGATTCTACTAAGTTAGCAATTGCAGAAACCATTATGCACTGTTCAAATTATCACCAGAGAATTCTGTAAGATGCATTTCCTCCATAAAACATCTTTATAGACTTAGAGAATAGAGTTCTCTAAACATATAGCAAACAAAATGCTCTATAATATTGAATGATTAACAGTATGTGGTGAAGAGAACCAGGAGATAAGATGAAAGTTACCTTGGAATCAGGATGGGGGTATGTGTCTACCCAGGACTGTGACTCTTGACATGCCAGCCAATGACTTCAAGTTCTCTTCTAGAACCAAGTTTCAAAGGTTAATTTAGAGAGGCTCATTTACACTGGAGTTTAACCAAATGATACAGGCTCACCATAGACCTTGTTGATGCAGCTTTGCAAATCTAATAATAGTCTTTGTCACATACCTTTAAGACGTGGTGTCAAGTGAATTGAGTATTAGTCCTATTTCTTCCAAACCTCTACTTTTAAAATATCCTATATCACAATTTTCCATCTTAGAAAAGTATTTTTAGGGGGCTCTCGGATATCATTCATCCATCTGATCTGATCTCCAATTTTAGATCTTGGGAACTTTAGATGGTCTTAAACCATCCTCTGTAACATAGTCAAGGAAAAGCCATAGAACCCTCGCTCATGGATGGAAGGCCATCTTCTAGGCAGTGTCTGAAACCACATTTATTCCAGACATATCCAGTTTTAAACTTCACATCTCTCTATGTCCCTAAAGTGAAATTAGTAAATGTATTTGAACATGCAAGCCAGATGCAGCTACCCATCTAGATGAAAGAGATTCTGAGTCCTTAGAAGGTGCTACACATCCTTCCTGTTCTTGTCCTCTTGTCTCCTGCTACACTACTTTACCAATAAATTGGTCTGATATTTTAGATCCAGCCATAGCTAAAAGTTAATTAAATTGTAATTGGCCTCGCAGTTGTTCTCCGGCCAGTACACCCCTCCCCATTTCAATCTCTGAATATGACCACCAAAATAATTTCAGCAAATATCTTAACTTTTACTCAATGTTTATGATTCTCTTGGGAGCCTTCTAACTATTGAAAATTGTTAGGATAATCTTTTCCCATCTAGTTGCCTATGTCTGTGGATCTGTCAAATATGACTTTAATTGTGTTCATGTGTGTTTCTTCTATATATAATTTATTGAAAGATTTTATTATTTATTATATTGAAGTTTTTTTAAAAAAAATTGTTAGGATAATGCCCAGAAATACCATTTTGGGCTGTATATCATCCTATGAATGGAACACCTTCTTTTTTGTACAATTAGCTTAATCCTCTGCTCTCGGCCTCAAGCGCTCTTCAAAGACGATTCTCCGAACCTCCCCATGTGTTGATGGACTCATGCTCCTCTTCAAACAATGAGGTGGCTGCTTTCTTTTCACCTTTCCCATGATGTTTTTAACCTTTAGACGGAGTCACACCTAACAATATCATTTTTAGAGGGAGGAAGAATTCCTAAGTGCTTAAGTCGTAACTGAGGCAAAGTCAGTATTTACTAATGTAAGTGTATCTACTGAGATCTATTCAGGTACAGGTAACAAAAGATGACTCTCAGAGTATCTTACGCAATCAAACTATTCTTAGCTCATATAACAAGATTAGAAGAAGTGCCTGGTCTAGGGTGCTTATTTCAAGAACATTAGACCCAATACCCTTATCTGATTCTCTGAATCTTATCAACACTTGGTACAACTACAACAAGATTGCACAGACTATCCAAAATATCCAGAACCAGGGCAAGTCCTGGATTATTTTTTAAAGGCAAGGAACTCTTTCCCCAACTCAGCCCCAGAAGCCATCCTTATGGTCCTGTCGACTGGGGTTGAATTAGGCATCATTCCTCAACCATTTACTGAAGAGTATGGTTATATCATAACCGGCTTGCAAGTGCCCAGTGCTACACACATAATTAATTAATTAACTGATTGACTGATTATTTAATTTAAAATGAAATTAAGAATGACTTTGGGTAGCTTTCCAATAATGACTATGTCATATTAGGCTAAGGAATAGAAAATCCTCTCCCACTATAATAGCACTTTGCTCTATACTCCAGCCCTATGAAGTTATTCAGTAACACCAGTATCAGGACACAGAAGCCCAAATAGCTTAAATAACTTACCCAGATCTGATGGTTACTAGTAAAGTGAGAATGCATTTCCAGTTTTTCTTGCCTCCAAAGACAAAAGTTTCTACCTCTCCCACATGATCTATATGGAATCCCTTTGACGTCAGTAATCCAGGCTTGCGGAGTAGTCCGAGGACGTGCAAAAACTTAGAAGAAGTCAGCTCTTACAGTCAAGAATAAGATACTGTGCCCACCGAACACTGTTCAGTTTATTTCTATCTGCTCTACCCTCTCTCCACTCCCCACATAACAGCCTTTCGTTGTTTGAGGACAGTGAGGAAGAAAAGCCTGTGTGACAGCAGCTACGGTCCTGCTCCATTCTTTAGGTTCACATTATCATTCTTAGAAGACCGTACAACCCAATTTGCCTGAGATACCCATTTGAGTGACAAATCAAATGACCGCTTTAATTAAGGAATCTCAGCAACCCAGGGGATATGGAAAGCACCAATAGGTTTGCTGACGGAGCTTGTATTCAGTCTCAGAAACTATGACTTATCCCTTGTGAGCCACTTCTTGTGCCTAAGCAGGCTTCCCCTCTCCTGTGCACTAACTAAGCTTTTCATTGCTCTCTTTAATTGGCACCTTCAAGACTGACCCATTGCCCTTCGTTAGCCTTCACTCCAACAGCTAGGCACCATCCCCAAATGCTTTTTATCCCCAAATGCTTTTTATCACTGCCCTTCAAACATTACATCTTATGGTCAGGATTCTTCCTAGCTCCACCCCAAAGTTGCAAGCTAGAAGCACCCAAAATATCTACCGGAGCACCCATCTTTATTTCCTCCCGTGCTGGAACCCATCACTTCTTGTAACAACTCTGTCCAATGAAATTGGGTAGTCTCTGTGTTTCCAGAACTCTTGTAAATATTTGACCTCTCTCAAAAACAAAATAGTTCCTAAGAGTAAACACCCTAGTTTCTAAGTCTTTTGTAGGACCTCATGTATACAATCTCTAAATAAATTAAAAAATAAAATCATACTTACTGTTGAGCTCTAGCTGACCCCATGCAGAGTGGCCACCAGGATATTTTTTTCCCACTGACTGGGAATGACCAGACATGATCTTTATAATACCTCCATTCTACACGAGCTCTAGCAGAACTGTATTTTCCATCCTAATTACTTCTGCTTTTCCTTTATGGGGAAAAGGGAGCCTTTTTCTCCCATAGTTTCATTTCTACCCCTAGTAATCCATGCCTGCCTTATTAAAAGTCTTTTGAATGTATGCTCTATGGGGCGTTGGAAGTTGAAACAACATTGGATTGTCAATGGAGCAGCCCAATGGAAAGTCTTACGAGAACAGTCCCAGGGGGTGTTTATACAGCATGTTCCACTTCTTTGGCTAGGAAGGGTAGACAGTCCTTAACCTTCCCCACTGCCACTCGAGTCATTGAAGAGCAGGTAACAGGAACAACCTTCTTGTGACCCTAGGGTGGCTGACATCTCTGGTGTGCTATTACACAGGCTTTGTTAACCTAACCCCCCCCAAAGACAGCCAGACACCCCAGCTTTACTAGGTAGTGTGTGTGTTTTTCTACATACATTTTCCCTAATACATCGAATGGCAGTGTGTTTGACCTCTTTCTTTTTTTAGCAACACATTCATGTCTGATTTCTTTATCTTTTTAAAAAATATTCACTGGAGAAAGCTTGAAATGTGTTTTGCAGTAGTGCCCCTGAGATATTTTTAGGAAAGTCCCGGGATCATTCTAATTCACTGTAGTGAGAATTATGTATCCAAGTGACCTTTTATATTCAGAACACCCACTATTTTTCTAAGGGAAGGAATATTTATGATTTTATACATGTGTATTTATTCACTGTTGCTCAGCCCCATATTTTAAAATAAGCCAATATTCTCTTGATAAAAGCTACCATGTGACACCTTTAAAAGGTCAAGATTGCCTGAGGTTTTTGAAAATTCCCAATGGTTTAAATGCTTGCAGGGTCTAAAAAAAAAAATGCTTTAACTTTTTTAAATAAGCTTTTGGTTTTCACCACCAGGTAGCATTTTGTGCCATTGTGATGGAGATGCAATGGCTGAGGTGATGTTGGTATGTCACTCAGAAGGTTAAGGGAGGAAAGGGGGAGTTTATAGTGTTGTATAAACACAAATCAAACTGTTTTCAAGAGAAAAGTATATGGATTGAAGATGGCTTACTAGAAAGGAAAAAAAAAAACCAAACCCTCTCCTGGCTGCCTGTGAGCTCTGAGAAAATCTGAATCTGTAGCAAAAGGCTTGCCGCCATGGTTGTGCAGGGTGAGGGTGGAATGCAGGGGAGCTGGGAATTCAAGTCCCGTTAGGCTAGAAAATGCGACATGACCATGCCGCCGGCAGTGATTCAAACACCTAGTTGGCAATGACTTCCCTGAAAACTTGACTGAATCCAAAAGTCACCCAAACCCACCCAACAAGTGTCTGCTACTTTAGTTCATAGCACTCTGTGTTCAATGGCTGTGGCTTCCAAAGCAGGTGCTCCATCCACACGGAAAGAAACACACACACTCTGCTGCCTCGCAGACTCCAGAGCTAAGCTCACCAAATGTCAGAGGACATCAAGTGCTTTGTTTGCTTTTCCTTTTTTTTTTTTTCCTTATGTCTTTCAGTCTCCACTAATCAATTTTGCAATCTACCCTCTTGCCAAATATAACTTAGCAAACTTGTTATCCTGATTGACATTACACTGGTTCTTGCAAATAAAAAAATTCCTGTCTGGTTTTCAGAAGGCAAACTTCTTGCATTGCAAAAAGAAACAAATATTCAATGATTTTTTATTCTTTTGCATAGCCTTTTCTTTTTAACACAAGCTGGTAATACTTTTTGTGTATCTAATCACACCACTAAGAAACTGAATGGCAAGGAACAGTATTTCTGAAAACCTGTTGAAATGTTTTTTGGTTTTTTTTTTTGTAATGAAATGGCACAGGCTTAAACAGATGCCAAAAAAGGAAAAGACGGACTCGTTGTTACTTTTATAACTCAAGATTTCTATTTTGTATCAATATATGCTGCATTTTCTGACAGAAATCACCCTCTGTCTAACAGGATTTGTGACCTTCTGTCGCTTTTTACATTTGAAATTGAATTTCATACACTAAGCTTGTTTGTCCCTTTCTGTTTGGGAATCCATTAGTATATTTCATTTCATTAATTTCTTTTTATGTGCTAAAACAAACAAACAAAAAAGCAAGTGACATTTGCCTTCACTATCTAAAAAGCTATCTGTGGACAAAATCCATGAAGCCTGTGGACTGTGATCTATACAAATAAAAGGCAGACCTCCCTGTAAACAGTGAATTTGTGAATGAAGAATTGTTCAGTGGCCTCTGACTCCCTCCGTCCCTTCATGGCCTTCTTTCTATTCTGAGTCATCCATCAAGTAATTGCGCATTCCTGTAAGATACAAAATCAAATCACATGCTATCAGGTATGGACACAAGAGATGCTTGTGCTCCCGATTTCAGGACTCACAGCTTCCTACCATCACGGGGCTGTCCCTCACTTGGCCTTTTTGTTAACAGTGTGGCTTTGCTATAAAACATGATATCATTTGCTTTGGTATACAAGATTGTACCCTGTTGCAGCAAATGAAAGGCAGACAGCACATCTGAAAGGCTGGTGTCAGACGCCATCAGCTCTGGTTGTAACTGCGAAGCTTCTGAAACAGAATTCACTGCTGTAAATATGTATGATTTGTGTCCGCTTATTTCAATAAAAAAAAAAATTTAAGAAACCAATTGCAAATGGCTCCATGTAAAAAGCCTACTGTGTACTATGCTCTAAAAAACATGCGAGATTTCAGGCCTATCTTTTTTAATCCTTTAAAATGCTTAGAACTCATGTTTGACAGCTTTTATTATAAAAAAAAAAAAAAAATGAATACAAAGCTGAAGTCCTGTATCTCCTGTCAAAGAGATGCTTTGCAAGGCTATCCAACAACTGGGTGAAAAAACAGAAGATGAGGCAGCATTTTAGTAGGGGTTTGTTTGTGCACTACTTTTAAATACATTCTTTAGGAAACACACCTTATAAACATGAAGAGAGGAAGCATTTCTATAGTAGATGGGAAAAAGACATGAATGGTCTCTCCTTGTACTAAAATTGATGTCTAAAACAAAGTCAGTAGGTATCCACTAGTGAGGGGGCTCATGTCAGCTTTTTTTTTTTTTTTTTAATCTCTGCTGCACACATGAACATGAGAGCTGTCTGTCGGTCTTTCCTCATTTGAAGATCTCTGATCTCCAAACTCCTTCTCTTCCTTGAGAACATACTGACAATAAAATAACGAACAGACTGATGTGGTGAGGTTCATTTATCTGTTAATTGATGACTAGCAGAATAGCTTCCAATAAAAGTCCCAATTCCAGCCTGGGGACAAGTTTAACATCTATCTAACAAAATAACTGGGAATCGCTACTTTATTGGAGCACTGAGCTTCATCCTGAAAAAGTGCCTTTTTCATGGCACTCAATATTGGCAACTGTTCCCAGGAGGCTAGCACACTGTGGGAGAAGTCAACACCCATCCGATTTTATCTAAATTAGAAGAGGAACAAGCAATGTGTTCGGTAAGAAATGTTAGATAGATGGTTTGTGTCTTTCATCTTCCTAAACAAAGAAAATCAAAGTGTCACTAACCCAGCAAGCAAGTACTAGTTATCATGCGAGGGCCATGGGGAAAGGCTCAGCTATGCAGAGATGAGGAGGTACACATGAGCGCCCAGCCCCAGCAAAGAAGAGAGCTCCAGTTGGCAACCATGGGCAAAAGGAAAGTTCGTTTCTCCAGGGGAGTCTCAGTGGGTACACAAACCACACTTCAAGGCAGGCCCAATGCGCGCACAGTGGTGAGAGCCACCTCAAGTGAACTCAAAGGCATTTTGGAAATTTTTTTTTTTTTGGTCACACTGCTTTATTTGGCTTTCTTTCTTTCTCTTTCCTTATTTCTTTCTCTCTTCCTTTATTTCTTTTAACCTTATTGGTCTTTCTCTTATATATTGTGGTGTTCAATGTGGAGTTTTTAATGTTGTGTATGAGTATGTGTACATGTATGTGTCTGTGCAGGCATGCACGTGTGTGTGCACATGTATTATACATTTCTAGTGTTCTTTCTTACTTTCTTTTTTGTTTGTTACTTTGTTCTTTTTTTTTTACCCTTTTTGTTTTGCTTTCTTATTTGCCTGTTTGTTCTCTTAGGAGAGAAAGAAAAAAGGGGTGTCGTTGGCAGTGTGGGAGGATGAGGAGGATCTGAGAGGGGATTAGGAGGGGAAATCGTGTATACTATGTTGTATGGAAATCACTTTATTTTCGATTTAAAAATAAAATTCAATTAAAAAGAAACTGAACCGTGGGCTGGAACAAGACTACCAACTCTGAAGGTAAAATTCCTGCCTGACACCTCCCTTCCATGTGGGACCAGCAAGAAAGGCTTTGTTCCTGGCTTCTCCCAGGAAAAGGACACACCAGCACGAGTCCAACACTGTGACACTTTGTAAGACTGACTAAATGACAGGCTCCTGTCTCAAAGACTGCATAGGCCTTGATGTGTCTAGATGCCAGGCCCCTCCTGAGACCCTCCTGCCACTCCAGGAGCCTGCAGTGTAGAAGAGACAGATAAAGACCAGTAGCTTCTCACTGTGAGTGAAAAGAAACAGCAGAACATGTGTCCGGTGTTCTGGCTGTTCAAGAAGATCTCTCCGGACTGAGAGCACTGACCGGACCCAGAAGGGTACAGAAGCCACAGGGCTGGGACTAGAAAGAGGGGTAGTTGGCAGCAGCCGCGGGAAACTGCAGTACCAAAGTCAGACACCAGAGGGAACCAGCATTTGAGCACGTGAGAAAGCTACACGTCTAACTGGGAATTTGCAAGATAACACATGTGCACGCATGCGCACATGCACACATACACACACACACACACACACACACACACACACACACACACACACACGGCATTGGCTGTTCCTTTGGTAAACACAGTCTTACTATACAATCTAGCAGCCATGCAGTCATGCTCCTATGCATTACCCAATTATGCTGTCTAAGGACGTTTACAGCCGCTTTCTTCACAGTTGTGACAAGTAGAGAAATTAGTATAGAGAAGGCTCAAAGATTAAAAGGGAAATGAGCCATGAACAGGTGAGACGGGAACTTAGACACCTTCTGCTATGCAAAAGCAGCTACTCTGATGAGACAACATGCTACATGCTTCCATAGGACACTCTAAGAAGGATGCATGTTAGAGATTTAGAAAACGCAGTAGCCGTCAGAGGTTCTTAGGATGGTGGAGGGAACCCAGCTGAAAGCAGGTGTTGAACAGGATGCGAGATGCATGCATTATCCATTAGACAACTATTTTACACAAATGTATGCAAGTTTTAAAAATTATTTGGCAGGCTAGCGAGATGGCTCAGCAGGTAAGAGCACTGACTACTCTTCCTAAGGTCCTGAGTTCAAATCCCAGCAACCACATGGTGGCTCACAACCATCCGTAATGAGATCTGATGCCTTCTGGGGTGTCTGAAGACAGCTACAGTGTACTTACATATAATAAATAAATAAATCTTTTTAAAAAAATCATTTGGCAAGTAAAAGGATCCCAGAATACATTATATTATGGTAGTAAGTCTGGCGATGATGATGATGGTGACGGTGGTGGTGACGGTGGTGGTGGTGGTGGTAGTGATGATGATGACGATGATGATGATAAATGTCTACTTGTACTACAGATGCATGAAACTCCACTGAAGCAGGTGGGAGGGGATGAAAGGGTGCTGACATACACAACTAAAGCTGAAAGTATGTACAGATGCACTGCAGCACCTGTATAGGCCTACAGATGAGTAATTCTAATATTCTACATATGTGCCATGGAATTACACAATTCAAGAACTGGATGGCACTTGCTAGGGGCCATGGTTCTTGTGAAGTAGAAATTTACAGTTAAGGGTAAGAGGCTATAAGGACACTGTACAATTTGGACAGAGTTGGACATCGGTATGAAGTCATTTAGCTTAATGTAGACACACATGAGCATATAAATATTTACAGGTGTGTGTCTGTACATGGGTAGGACATACACACACACTTGCTTTGTTCTGTCTGTACTATGAAAGCCTAAGAGAACCCCAACAGCATTGAACACAACACAGCTCAGGTGACTTCTAGTATCTGTCTTCAATGAAAGCCCTGGACTTCTCGGAGAGTTGGCTGAATCTAGGCTTGGGCAAGAACTACTGCGCAGGGACTGGAGAGATGACCCAGTGGTTAAGAGCATGGGCTCCTCTTCCAGAGAACCTAGCTTCAATTCCCAGCACCCAGAGGGTAGCACACAACTGTCTTTATCTCTAGTTCTAGGGCATCTGACATCCCTTTTGGGCCTCTCCAGGCACCAGGTGGGCTTGTAATGCCAAGACATAATGCAGGTAAAAAACACACCGAAAAGAAATGCATCTTTTGTTATAAAGAAATGTTATAAAAAGGAGCCTAGAATACCGTATGCTGCCAGGACATTGAGCAATGCCTTTTCAAAACAAAGTGGTAAATAATAAAAATGCTTCACCATCAAAAAGGAAATCCCACTCCACTGACAGAAATGTGTCAAAGGGACACAGTAACCTGCTGTGGGTGGCTCCACGCTGTTAGTATTCAGATGTTAATTCTGCTTCTTCAAGAGGAGCTGCCCCAGAGGAGTCATCACTTACTCCGGTGATCTCCTGTGAGCCTTTTCCCCATTTTAACAATAAAGGCTAGAGCCTGTGATTGAGCAGTGGAGGGGGAAAGTGGGACAGGAGGTCTTAGAGAGTAGGGGTAGGTGGAGAGAGAAAAACAGAAAGAGAAGGGAGGAGAGAGGACAGAAGAAGACGAAGAGGAGGAAGCCAAAATGGAGCAGAACCACGTGGCCAGGAGGAACCATAAGTAGCAAAGCATCTTAGAGCAGGGAAGTAAGTCAGTAGAGTGCTAGGTCTGCCCATCTAGGCATACAGCTTACAAATACAAAAACTGAATTGTTTGTTTTTATATGGGATTCCTGGGGCATCCAAAAGAGCTTCCCGTGGGTAAAGCTAAATAATGTTGGTGGGGCTAGAGAGATGGTTCAGCAGTTAGGAGCACTGACTGCTCTTCCAGAGGTCCTGAGTTCAATTCCCAGCAACCACATGGTGGCTCACAACCATCTGTAATGGGGTCTGAGACCCTCTTCTGGTGAGTCTGAAGATAGCTACAGTATACTTATGTACATAAAATAAGTAAGTAAAATCTTTTTAAAAGATGTCAGTAATAAAACAATATGGGGTTACATTCCAAAGAACAAAAGAAATATCCATGAGTCTATGGTAAAAATGACAAAATAATTTATGGGAGAAAACAGAAAAAGAATGTCAACTGCACACAACTTCTATAGACACTTCAACAGGGTAATGAGGAGCAGAGCTCCCCACGGCTCTAGTCCAGGCTGAACACAACCATACCCACCCAAAGAGAAGGGTCTGGAACAAGAAAGTCACTTCACAGTGTGGAAATCTAACAGGCCTTGCCTTTCCACAGTAGTTAGTCACATCAAGTCATAAATCAGGTGATAAAAGGACACTCTGTCTTTGCAATCTTCGCTCCCAAAACCTGTAACTCCAGTCTAACTATGAAAAAAACATCAATACGTTCCTGTGAGAGTCACACACATTTCTCCGTAAGATCAAGGTCATCAACAGTGAGGGAGACAGATAAAAATCTTAGGGAATCCAAATAACCTATAAAAGTTACTTAATGGGCATGTTTTATTTCACCAATAACAAGTGCCCTACAGTGTAATCAGTTAAGAGGAGAAACTAGCGATGATATGAAAATTCTCTGGCATCCTCTTAAACTTTCTGTCTAAAGCTGATCTCTGAAATCAATGTCATCTATGTACAGGAAAAACAAAAAGATCATGCAGTGTGGAGGAAAGTATCCAAAGGCCTTACATTTAGAAAGGAACTGTCAAAGCACAATATCAAAAAACAAAACTAAGAATCCACCTTAAAAACAGGCACTAGGTCTGGACAGAGTCCAGTGAGGTGCACAGACAGCAGAAGCATGTTAAGAGATGATGAATGTGGTTGGTCATTAAGTGACGGTCAGAAGCACAGTGAGATCCCATAGTACGCACACCAAAATAGCTGAAACCAGAAAGACCAGTCACAAGGTGGATCAGCATATTATCAAACAGGTGGGAATGGAAAATGAGTAAAAAAAAATCCCTCTGTAAAAATCAGTGATCTCATCTTTAAAAGGTAAGTATAAGCCTATCACGGCACCTGGCTATGTCACTCCAAAGACACCATTTGTCCACTACACGACATACACACAGATGCTCACAGCGTTCTCTTTACTGTAACGGGCAAATGTTGAAACCACCAAAAAGCTATCAACAGATAAACTGCGAGAGTTATACAACATGATGCTTTTCAGCAATAAGAAGGAACAAAGTATTGACGTGCGCAACAGGAATAACTTGAAATAATGCTAACATCATACAGGCTGGCTGATATCAGCAATTCCCGTATTTAGAAAGCTGAAGCCAGATGACTGTCATGAGTTCAATACCAACCTGGTCTATGTAGTTGAGTTCTTGGACAGCCTAGGCAGCAGTGTAAGGCCCTGTCTAAGAATGGAGAGAGATGCTGGGAAAAACCAGACTTAATTTGGCTGGTCATTGCTTTGGAATCAGACAAAGCTTGGTGGTAAAGCACACTGTCCGGCATCCTGTTACCAACAGTAAAGAGAGAAAGAATAAATACTGTATGATTCCATTTTCACTAACCCATGGTGACTAGAAGCACAGCAGAGGTGACGGAGGGTGAGCGCCCAGGGAAAGTTTACATGCAGGACTATATTCACACCCTTGACCATGGTGGTGCTTTCATGTGACGTACTGAATCAACACTTTAGACAGGGGCATTATACAGTGTGTCAATCAAACTGTGAGCCAATCAAAGAAGCTGTGCTACAAGCTGTTAGGGGTGGAAGAGAACAAGGTATTGTCCTAAAAGGGACTGCCCTGAAAGGAAGGAAACAATAGAGACTGCTGGACCAGTCCTGATACACTGTTCCGACAGCTGTCCTGTCGAGGCTCCATTCTGACTTAAAGGACTTGCCTAACAAGGAAGTCAGCAACTGCATATAAGCATACGTCTAGATTCACTTTCCCCACCCACATTTCTTGATGAGAAAAGCAGCACACTGAGAAAGAACACTCTGCGCCAAGCTCCTCCCCTAACCACTGCTATGCGGCAGCCCACAGAGCAGCCTTGCCTGAGCCTGTCCGCAGCTGTCTAAGGAGAACAGGAGCCATCACTGCTCCAGACGGCCGACCGGTGCCTTATCGAGCCACGGGACTGAACACAGCAGCGACCGGTTAATTACGTGCCAACAACTGAACTACTCGGGAAGTCACTGAAATCAAGCAGCACATGAGGAGACAACCAGACACATCTGGGCAGAATGCTTATTTTCATTTAGCTGAGGTGATAAACGGTTTGTACTACAATTACCCTGTCACCATCCAAAAGCTCAAATTCCGTATTCGGACCTTATAAAACACCCCTGAAGTGAGTAACACTAGGTCACCACACCATCCATGAGACAGCGCTCTCATTTCCTCAGACCATGGGCTCCCAAGGAAGTGAGGATGTGGAAAAAAAAAATTATTCGCATTTTTTGAAGTTTACATTTTAATTTATAAAATCCTTAGGAATTTTATTATTCAAATTATTCCCAAATTATGTACACAAATTTTAAATGTTTTCTTATTCATGTCTGATAACAGAGTTTTCTCTAAAAATTTACAACTTAAAAATCTTTTCTTTGAAACATGAGAAAGATAAGGAACCTCCTAAGTTACCTATGTAGCTTGGATATGCCTTAAAACATTATCTTCAAATATCACCAATTATATATTGCGAATACATGTCTTGCTATTCGCATTCAAGAACAGTCCACTATGTCTGTGCTATGTATGTTTTACCTTTTGATAAAACATTATTTACAAAGTTTTCTCAGATATTTAATAAATGAGACAAAGCAATCACTGTGAAAATGCGGGCTGCGACTTCAGCATTTTCTTCCTTCATCCTGTGCACTTCCTATCAGCCATACAATTTCCTGTCCTTTAGGGTTTCTGACAGATTTTCATCTTTGTGATCTCAGCGCTGCTGCTGCTCAGCCTGCTGGAGCATCCAACCTCTGAACGCAGCATTCGCTCTGCTACGGGGTAGCACTGAAATCTGAGAACGCTGATATTCTCCAT
>JADRCD010213949.1:0-21623 GCA_019843815.1 Montemys delectorum
TCTAGTCCTTTCTTTCCGGATCCTGACACATAGGCTAAGTGACAGATGTAGAACTTATTTCACCACCCTCAAGGAATGGGATCAGACACAGAACTGCTGTGCTCTGTGGAACCAGTTTGACTCTCCCATATCTCCTTCCAGGATCACATTGTACTGACTTTATTTACCATGTGTTGTGGCTTGAATAGGAATATCTCCCACAGGCTCATTTGACTGCTTGATTATTAGGAAGGGCCAATGCTTGAGAGGATTTTAGATTGTGTGGTCTTGTTGGAGGAAGTGTGTCATTGAGGGTAGGATTTGGAGTTTCAAATGCTCAAACTGGACCCAGTGTCTCTCTCTCTTCCTGTGAAACTGGATGTAGAACTCTTAGCTACATCTCCTGGACCATGTCTGCCCGCATGCTGCTGTACTTCCTGCTGTGAGGATAATGGACTAAACCTTTGAAACTGTAAGCCATCCCCAATTAGATGCTTTCATTTGTAAGAGCTGCATAGTCATGGTGTCTCTTCACAGCAACAGAACTTTGACTAAGACGTCATGCTTTCTTAATATTCTGGGAACTGAAGGGTGTCTCACTTAGGAGCCTCACCTGCTATCCATGATGGCCATCTCTCTTAATGAAGCTTTCTCAGACATGAAAGTTTGCTTTTCCACTTCAGCATAAGATGTAGTAACTCTCCTGATAAAGCTTGTCTGAAGGGTAATTCATCTTAGTTCCCTATATATGAACTTCTGATCCTTTACTTGTAAAAGTGGAAAGGTAGAGACTCTGGGGAACAGATGGTATAAGTTCTACTCTGACAGCCAGCAGGCTCAGGACCTAAGAAGAGTCGATTTTTCAGTTTGAATCTAAAGGCAAAAAAAGACCTATGTCCAATGTAGGCAGGAAACATTGACATTTTCCTAGCCCTTATGTTTTTGGTTAGGTCTTTAACTGATTGGATGGGGCCCATTTATAGATTACAATTGGTTTTGTTTAATACATGAACTCAACTGTTAATTTTATTTTAAACATATCCTCACAGATACACCCAAAATATTTGACAATATAGAGCTGGCATATAAAATTAACTATTATAACAACTATGAGCCAAATACATGAGCTAGACATTCCCAAATTCATGATTACAACTATTGCTTGGGAGATGTGATATCTGTACAGAAACCCTCTATTTTCAGTATTAACATGGCATATCCTTGTTGTAGGCTAATCCAGTAGCCCTGAACACTTACTTCTGAGCAATCAGATTAAGATATATGTCATATGCAAATGCTTATATTAAGGGCATACTAGTGTACATATCAATGCAAGGGAATGTGTAAAATATAAACATTAGCTTCATCTAAAACTATTGAAATATATTGAAGAATATTCATGATATTGTAGTTTTCAGTGATCAAAAATAATTGTTAGTGTGGATAGATTATTTCCTAATGCAAAACACATGAAATATATACAAATTTGTGAAGGAATTTCATTCAATAACTATAGTTTCCAGGAGTAAAGTGATCTAGATTTTCCAAAGTAGCTATGAAAGAAGTAAAATCCCCTACAGTGGGAAGTCTAAAGTCTTGTGATGAATGTAAGAAAGAACTAAATATGTTCCTACAAGCACTGTCTATGAGAATGTACTAGAATAGAGGCAGTGTGCATATCTCACACTACACCTTTTCTCTTCCTACCTGTTTCTAACTTGTAATGGTGGTAGTGGTGATGTTTTGTTTTGTTTTGTTTTGTTTTGTTTTGTTTTGTTTGTGAAACACGTACTTTCTAAGTTATCCCATGATAACACATGTTAGAGCAAATAAACGTGGATCTAAATACTACCATTCATAGTCCAAAGTTGCATATCACCTTGATAAACTTTCAAGAAAGTACTTAATCAGCTCCAGAAGGCCAACTACTTTGAGAATACTAGATCACGTGGGCAAATAGTGAAGTGGCTACTGTAGATCATCTTTATCTTTCTATTAGCGATGGTACAGAAGGAAGCTGACAATTCTGTGTTGCTAACTTGTTTAAGTTTAACAAATGCATTCTGAATAATAAAATTCATTTCTACCTGGTGGTCAAATAATCTGACTTTTGCTTGATTTCCAAGCTGTCTTGGCCTTTCATCCCAGGATAAATAAATTATATTTGACTTATAAATAGAATTATGGAGAGCAGAAGCATGATACTAGCATGGTCATGTTTTCAAGTTTGCGGGTATCTGAGTCTTTACTAGGATGGGGCTTGCCAATTCATAAAGGAGACTCACTTCTTCAACTAGGTATTCTATTACTTTTATCTCAGCAGGACATCTTGGATCTGTAAGTAGAATTTTATACTTAATACAATGGCAATCACCCTATGTAATTATATCTGGTCTTACTGGGACAAAGCTCATATGTGCACCACAGGCAAGGAGTTCCTTCCCCCACACCCCCCAGTAAGCTTGCTGATAAATGAGATGTACTGATGGCATCCACTGAGTTAGAGACCCTTCATTTTAGAATTACAAAAACAATGGCAGAAAAGAACACTGCTTATGGTTTCTTTCTTGCCATGTCTTGATAGCTAAGTAAAAGGGATCACCTCTGCTCACCAGATCTTTCCAGGTAGTTAGTATCATTAATTTATCTCAAGGAAATCCCATGATTCCTGCAATCAGAGATGTCAAGAAACTATTTTAAAACTACCTGGTGCGGCTTAGATTTTGATCTACACCTTCAGTTTTCTTGTGATTCGTGCTGATTTCTCCAATTATTATGCTACTTAACTTTGTGGGTCCTTGATGAACTTGTTTCTCTCCTCTTTGGCTGTAGGTTTATGTTCTAGTCTTCTGCTTTATTTCTTTCAATAGTTGAGCAGAAGGTGGGTTCTTCTTTCCTCGGTGCTGTCTTGTTTTGGCTTATGTACTCTGCTGTAGGGGGCCTGGTCTTGTCCATAAGAAAATGGAAATAGAAGTGCTTTTGAAGCAGTAAGGCATTATTCAAATGTATGAGAAGGATTACTGATTTATTAAAAATAATGTTTCTGGAACTCTGAACCTTCAAGCAGTAGTCAAGGGTAGAGGAGAAAACCTGACTGACAGATAGGGTCATTTTTATGCACTGAGAGACTGCTGTAGTGACTGAGTGGCCTATGTTTGCCGTCCTCCATTTTCTGTGAACATGTATTTATATCTTTTGCATCTCCAGGATGGAGACACAGCCTAGATGGGGGAGTTAGGGGTACATTTTGGTTGCTCTTCCTTGACAAATACTCCTAGTTTTTTATAAGAATTTTTTTCATTCAGTGTTAGGCATGCTGGATGCACACCATTTTATTGTACTGGTGTTTCATTATGGTTATGCCCGTACCCTGATTTTGGAGACCTGGAACACTCTTCCAGCCCAGGACTAGATTTCCTTCTATTCTGGTTGAAGAGGGAAGTGAGTTGTGGCTTATTTGGATATCCTGTTACAGAGCATCGGTAGCACTGGGCAGTACCTTTGTGGGCTTTCTTTTGTCACAGACAAATTCATGTTACCTTTCCAAACTTAATTTTAAGAGTCTGTTTAAACTCTTAAGAGAAGATTCCATCTGTGTAAATAGTTCTGTCTCCCTATCAGAGAAAGTCTCCTGAACATAGGCCTGTATTAGATCTTAGCCCCAGGTACAATGGCCCTTTTTCAGCTGGTGTAAAAGGCCCACATGATATGGCTACAGATCCCCTTAACTTGCTTATGTCTCAAGCAACTTTCTGCCTATTGGAAAATTGATCTTTGTTTTAGATAAGCTGTCATTACTAGAATCCATCTCAATCTTTAATTAATTAATTTATTTATTGTTCATCATCATCCATCTCTATTGGCTCCTTAGTAGTTTAAAAATGCTAAAATTTCACTCTGAATGAAGGGGATGAGTCTCTGACTCTCCCTGAAACAGAGTGAAGAGCCAAAGTTGGGTTTCAGGATGTGGGAAGCACATATTTATTTATTTATTTATTTATTTATATTATATATTTTCTTTATTTACATGTCATATAATATCTCCTTTCCCAGTTTTTCCTCCAAAAATAGAAAAAAAAACCCAAACACTGTTCCCTTCCCCCTTTGCCTGCTCACCAACCCACCCTCTCCCACTTCCTGGCCCTGGCATTCCCCTACACTGGGGCATAGAATCTTCATAGAGTTTCTCCTTCCATTGATTACCGACTAGGCCATCCTCTGCAACATATGCTGCTGGAGCCATTAGTCCTACCACGTGTACTCTCTGGTTGGTGATTTAGTCCCTGGGAGCTCTGAGGGTACTAGCTCATATTGTTGTTCGTCCTATGGGGCTGCAAACCCTTCAGCTCTTTGGGTCCTTTCTCTAGCTCCTTCACTGGGGACCCTGCGCTCAGTTCAATGGATGGCTGTGAGCTTCTACTTCTATATTAGTTGGGTACTGTCAGAACCTCTGAGGAGACAGATATATCAGGTTCCTGTCAGCCAGCACTTGTTGGCATCCGCAATAGTGTCTGGGTTTGATGATTGAATATGGGAAGGATTCCCAGGTGGAGCAGTCTCTGCTCCATAGTTTGTCTCTGCAACAACTTACAGGGGTATTTTGTTCCCCCATCTAAGAAGGAACAAAGTATCCACACTTTGATATTCCTTCTTCTTGAGTTTCTTGTGGTTTGTGGATTGTACTTTGTATTCTGATATTCTGGGCTAATATCCACTTATCAGAGAATGCATACCATGTGTGTTCTTTAGTGATTGGGTTACCTTACTCAAGATGATACTCTCCAGATCCATCCATTTCCCTAAGAATTTCATAAATTCATTGTTTTTAATAGTAATAATGAGTATTATTCCATTGTGTAGATGTACCACAATTTCTGTATCCATTCCTCTGTTGAGGGACATCTGGGTTGTTTCCAGCTTCTGGCTATCATAAATAAGGCTGCTATGAACATAGTGGAGCATATGTCCTTATTACTTGTTGGAGCATCTTCTGGATATATACCCAGGAGTGGTATAGCTGGTCCTCTGGTAGTACTATATCCAATTTCTAGAGGAAACTCCAAACTGATTTCCAGAGTGTTTGTACCAGCTTGCAATCCCAGCAGCAATGAAGGAGTGTTCCTCTTTCTCCACAACCTCTCTAGCACACTTTAAGAGATGACAGACATGTTTATGACTGAGTATCCATAGATTGGTTCACAGGCAACATTTAAGTCTAACGATGTTTTCACATATCTTCTGCATCCTGTATTGTTATTCATTTATTAAACAAAAGTGGACTGAGCATGCACTTAGCACCAGGCAGACTCTGGGCTGGCAGCTGAGATTACTGTTCCAAGCATCTGGGTCATGCAAACTTACCCTCTAGTGCCTTTTCCTCTGTTTTACGTTTAGTGTTACTTGACAAATTGTACTCCATTGTACTCTCTGGTGTTCTCAACTATTTTTAATGCACCTATAAATTTGAATAATAACAGTAACCACTCAGGGCTGTGTGAGGATTCCATAAATGACATTATGAGACTCATCTCCCATATTAATTTCTCGCTCACCACCTCAATCTCACTGATGCTTCTGTTTTCCACAGGGCCATTCATCTTCCAAGAGGAGTTTAATAGTGTTTTAAGTCTTTGTGTGGGCAAGACAAGATATCGTCAGTAAAGTATAGATCTCGTGTCTGAATCCCAGAGCCTCAGTATAAACTACTGCCACCCCAACATTTTCTCTCTTTTCAACGTAATATTTTTTGTTATTGTTGTTTTTCGTAGAGTCTTGCCATGTGGCACAGGCTGACCTAGAGTTCATGATTCTTCTACAATCCCCACCTATTTAATTAGTTCGCATTTTACTTCAGGTGTAACTGACTAGAAAAAGCTGTATATATTTAGTGTACAAACAATTTTTTGAAATTTACCCAGCCAAATACAGTCACCCTATCTAAGTAAACAACTGCTAAAATAACAAAAGAAAGAAATGATGATAACATTCAAGATCAAATGGAATAATAATCAGTATTCCATTTGTCCAAAAAAGTAGGAAAAGAAAAGAAAACTATATACATGTCTCTAATAGGAAAAATATAGAAAAACATTGGATTTAAGCTAAGCAACAACAGTGATCACATCAACCAGGTACCATAAGTATCAATATACAAATAAGTTACGATGTATTAAAGTAGTTCAAAAGCAAAAGGCCTACTGTGCTAATGCTTTTGCTCTAGAATGCCTATATTAATACCAGACAAAATAGCTTATACAGTAAATGGTGTTTCTAGGTATAAAGAGTAGCATTTTGGGGTGGAGAAATGGTACAGCATGGAAGAGTATTTAATATTCTTACTAAGGATCACCATCAGTGTTCAGTTCTAAGCACTGCCACTGGGTTTCTTACAACCACCTGCAACTCTGGCTCCAGGAGACCTAACACTGCTCTCTGGCCTCTGTGGGCACCTGGATGAATCTGGTAAACATAAAGACAAACACACACACACACACACACACACACACACATACACACACACACTAAAACAAGTAAATCTTTAAACAGTAAAGTTCTATAATAAAGAAGTCTATACATCAATATGATTTAACAGACTTAAATATATTGTGCACAAAATAACAGAACTTCCGAATATGTGAAACAAAAAATGAATTGAACTATAGGGAGTTATAAAAACATACAATTATAATGAGAAACTCGGCATCTCTCAGTAATAGATAGGATGTGTAGGATGTAAATGTATAAACTAACTTGATGTAATTGGCCTTTGTAGATGATTTCATCCAGCCATGGAACACCTGGTCCTCCACACCTGATAACATACCCTGAGTCAGCACTCTGGCCAGTTTTGTCTGTGAAGAAAATACTCCATATAGAGAGTACCATTGTTCTAGGCCTTTACCTGCCACTGGAGACTACACAGAATTCCTGTAGAGGCCACAACTCTGATTTATTGTTGCTGGAGAGCCTAGTAGTAGCTCCAAGAGAAGGCCATTGTTTCAGGGGAGCAGCTCACCTGGCTTAGGATGAGGTCAGAGGTTGAATCCAAATCAAAGCTCTAACCCACCCACTGTTACCTGCTGTGGAGCATAGAAGCCTGCAGCTGTGTCTAAACTGACTGATATCAACATACTATCATCGCCCTCAGGGACTGAGCATTGAAAACATAGCAACATCAGAATTCCTAGACGGTAGAAAAACTAATGAGATTTTATTTCTTACTTATTTTTTATCCTTGGATATGCATGATTACTCTTCCTTCCCCATACCATTCCAAATGCAGAAAATGTATGACCAATAAGAAATATGATAAAATTGTGAAGTATACATACAATTGACTTCAAGTTATAAGATGTAATTTATGTAATAACAAATTACAATAGTCTGGCTGAAGAAAAAATGTAAGCTAGAATAGTACTTAGTATAGTGATTCTAATTCATGATGTCATTTTGTGGGAGGTGTCCCACGACTAAGCCCCAATTAACTGCCCTCATGAGACTCAGATGGACAGTAGAAGAATGCAGGGTTGAAATAACTGTAGTTGTGCCACAACCTGCATCGATTTGGGGTTGACTTGACTGGGGCAACAGGGAATAAAGAAAGGACAGACACACATACAGGAAGACTAGGATCAGGTTGGCTATGCATTTTTAGAGAGATGTACCACCAACCCAGAAACATCGCATGTTTATTATATTATATATAGCTGAATGACTGAGGAGGCAGGATAGCTAATTTTGAGGGGGATGTCTTTAGGAGAGTCATCTCAGGCTGCTGAAACTTGCAAGGAAGAAGTTGTGGTGGATATCTGCATGTGTCATCTATGATTGGACCACGAGAAGACTTTCCCATTTCCCAGAGTCTGACCTGGAGAAGGCTTTGCCTTATCCTTGGGTCTAGGGCATTAGGTTCCTGATTTTGCCATGTTCATGTCAACTATACAGATTCAATTAGGTATCTACTCTTTCCATATACCAACTTGACAGTTACACATACCTTACTATGGCACTTGAGGATTTCTCTGTTTTTGCAAGCTAAATGCGTGTTCTTTCTATAGCTGTCTATCTTGTTTATATGAAGTAATGCCCACTTCATAGCATAATGCTTCATTGTATCTATTGTGAAGTAAAGCTATACTGCTTTATGCATATAGTGTATGTACTTTGTAAAACCAGACTGACAATTGTCCTCTCTTGGCCTTTGTGCTATTATACTTGCATGTATATTATAAAACTCCCAATAGATTTGAACTTGATTTTGTGTTAAACAACCAATTGTCTTTTAAGTAATTTATACAATCTAAAATATATTTGTTAATCTAACCATTTAGTTTTCTTCTCTAGTACTCTTCATATTTCCGAACACTTCAGATTTGTATCGTCTATTATTTTTCTCCTTCTTTAATTATTTGACACTTCATGTAATGGATGTCTTCTGGTTGTGAATTATTTTAGCTTTCTTATATTTTATAATGTTCTCATTCTGCCCTTATTTTAATGGCCCTTTTTATATTGGTAACTTGTCTCTCCATTCAATGACAATGGATATGTCACCTCAGTGTGTTCCAGGTCATGTTATTTCCAAGTAAAACTTTTCTCCATTAAAATCTCTGTTCTGGGTGAATGTACTTTTCTTCTTTATTATTCATTTTTAAGACATTTGATAATGATGTACCTTAACATAATTTACTGCTGGTGTGTGTGTGTGTGTGTGTGTGTGTGTGTGTGTGTGTGTGTATATGTTTGAAATTTATACTTTTCAAAAATGTTTAAAATGTGTGGTGAATCTTCCTCACTGTCATTTCTTGGCCTCTTTCAGTCTCAGAGAAATTAACCTCTGGCCTCTTCTCATCAGCCCATAGCTTATAGCTTCTCTGTTTTTTTCCTATTTGGAAAATTTCAAGTGATGTATCTTCAATGTGCTAGTTTTCTCTTCTGCAGTATCTAACCTGCTCTTCATCTGATCTTCATCTGCACTTCAGACCTCGTTGCTTCTATCTTTACAAGTTTGACTTGGGTTCTTTTACGAACATTATCTTTCAGTTTTTAAGTGGCATGGCAAAATATTCTTTTGCGTCCTTTAAGTCTTTGTTTTTTCTTCTTCTTTTCTTCAAATCTCTTTTATTGGAAGGCCACACACAACCTTCATTATTGTATTTGAAATCACTCTATAGTTACTTTTGTGAAAATGCTGCTTGCATTTTCTACTACAAAAAAAACCCTAAAAATCATTTTATGAATGTAGAGAAATATCCATTTTAAATTGTGAGAAAGTGCACCATAATTACTGCTGCAGTGCGTTCATGTCTGTATCTTCCATGTTTCTTAAATACCTGTCTTATCTGATAACATATAATATAAAGAACAGTTATTGAGAATATCTTGTGGCTGTAGATAGCCAATCATAGGCACAGGAGCTGCAGAAGCAGAATATGTATATTGTTGGTGCATATCTTTGTGCACATTTTCAACATTGCTTCCATATTGCCAAGTACTATCATAACTTCTGGTAAGTTCCTGTTGGATTACCAGTTCTAAAAACTGGTCTGAATAGCAGCAGATAGAAAATTACTTCCAACACTCCCACTGGTATAATTTACATCACTATAAACACCATTCTGAGTAGCCACACATCTCTATGAAGGAGACTAGAATACTCTCTGTCAGAGTTTTCCCTGTCTCTAAAGATGAGTTTCTGTCAAGAGAAGCACTCACCTTCTACCTCTGAAACAACTTGAGCTTCTATCTTCAACCAATTGAAGCAGCTTGGGATTAATTGCTTGATTAGCCTCCTGAAGCACAGAGATAAAGTCAGTCACTATAGTGGTTTGAGTAGGAATGGCCCCCATAGACTCGTGTGTGTGAATGCTTAGCCTATAGTGAGTGACACTATTCGGGGGTGTGGCCTTGTTGGAAGAAGTGTGCCACTGAGCAGGCAGGCTTTGAGGTCTTACAAACTCAAGACAAGCCAGTGTGTCTCAGTCTCCTTTAGCTGCCTTTGGATCAAGACGTAGCATTCTCAGCCCCTTCTCCAACATCTTGTCTACCTGCACACTGTCATTCTTCTTGCCATAGTTAAACCTCTGAAACTGTAAGCCAGTCACAATGAAATGTTTTTCTTTATAAGAGCTGCTGTGGTCATATTGTCTTTTCACAGCAGCAGAAACCCCAAGACAGTCACACACTTGCTTTATGGTATTAGGTGTGAAGACAGTATGTGCTGTGCCTGGTTTGGTAGTGTGAGCACGTCTTGCAATATGATAAATATAATCCCCTGAGGAAGTAGAGTAGTCATAATTGATGACAAAATTCACATCCTACACATGGATTCCTCTGGAGGCCACATGGATTTCAATCAGAATAGGAGCTTTTCCATGTTTGAATTTATTTAGAACCCAGTCATGCTCCTGTTGATTCTTGTTACTATGGATGCCCATGATAGGCCACCCATCCCTCCTCAATTTTCTGATAAGTTCATCACATTTTGTTTTCATTAAGCACACACACACACACACACACACACACACACACACACACACTATGGTTTTATTTTCCTCATGGATGATCATTAGATGAAAACTTTTTTCACCCTTTTCTACATCATGACATATATCCACAGTTTTTGTTATGGCTTTTGCTAAATTATAGCACACCAATATTGATATGAATATAGTCTGTCAGGAAATCTTCAGCAAGCTGTCTTACATCTTTTGGCCAGATTGCACTTTACATTAGTGTTTGCCTATCAGGTCTTATTTGATTCATGATGTTCCTTATTTGGTGTCCAATGCCCATGTCAAGCATTCTATCAGCTTCACTGAGGTCAAGGTAGATTGTTCTTCTCAGATTGGTTGCTCTACACTCTCAAATGCCCATCAGTCTTCCTGGTGTTACAACACCAATTTCCACACCTCTCTGAAAATATGGAGTGTTTCACAAGTCTTTCTACCATCCTTGTGCAGGAGCCATGTTAATCTTCTCTGATGTAATATATTTATATATTTATATAGATTATAAATATATATAAATATATATTAATGTATATAATGTATTATGTGTGTTCCTTACAGAGTGAGGAATCTTTTATCTTTTACCTGTTAACAAACATCATTTTAATTACTTTTAATATTCTTGTCTACTAATTCTCTCATGGGTCTGTTTGAGTTTCTTAATTTTCTTTTAATTATGATAATATTTTTCTACTTTTATAGGCCTGATAATTTTAATTGCATAGTAAAGACTATGAATTTGATCTTGTTAGGTGTTATATATTTTACTGTTCTTCTTAAAAATTTATTCTTCTCTCATATATTACAACTCAACTGCAGTTTCCCCTCCCTTCATTCCTCCCAGTCTCTCCACTCCCCTCATCTCCTTTCTCTCCCAGATCCCCACGCACATCCACCTTCCCTTAGAAAAGAGCAGGCCTCCCAGGAACATCAACCAAACATGGCATAACAAGTTACAATATTTCAGACATATACCATCATATCAATGTTGCACAAGTCAACTCAGTAGGAAAAAAAGGGTACTGCAAGCAGGCAAAAAGTCAGAAACAACATCCTTCCCCACTGTTAGCAATCCTACAAGAACACCAAGCTAATCAGCCCTAACATATATGCAGAGGACCTAGGTCAGACCCCTTCAACGTACCTGATCTCTGCCATCCTCTGTGAATCCCAGTCATTTGATTCTGGGGACTGCACTTTCCTAGTGTCCTTGAAGTGATCCTTTTCCTCACCTGCAGGACTCTCCAAGCTCCACCTAATGCTTGGCTATAGGACTCTGCATCTGTTCCCATTAGTTACTGGATGAAGTCTCTCTGGTCTTGCTAATGATGTTTATGCTATGTTCTGATCCCAGAACACTCTACAGGCAGGATAAATTGTAGGTTGAAAGTATTTTGGATGTGTTGGTGTCATAATCCCTCCACTTGAGACCTTGGTTACAGAAGATGGGCCCCTTACTATGAATCTTTGCCAGGTTTACTCCTCAAGTATTATAATAAGTAGATATGGAGAAGTAGACGGCCTTCAATTGTTTCTAATTGCAAACTTAAAGCAATTTTAGTGGAATTGCTTTAAGTTTCTCTTAATTTAATTTGATGTTGGCTATGAACTTACTGTAAACTGCCTTTATTATGTGAAGTACGTCACTTTTATCCATGATCTCTCAAAGACTTATATCATAAAGAGGTGTTAGATTTTGTCAAAGACCTTTTCAGCATCTCATAAGATGATCATGCGGTTTTCTTCATTCAGTTTGTTTATGTGATGGGTTACATCAACATATTTTCATATATTGAAACACCTCTGTATCTCTGGGATGAAGCTTACTTGATCATAGCAGATTATCTTTTTGATGCATTCTTGAATCAGTTTGCAGGTACTTTATTGAGGTTTTTTGTTTGTTTTTTGTTAGTTTTTTCATCAATGTTCACGAGGGAAATTGGTCTGTAATTCTCTTTCTTTGTTAAATCTTTATGTGGTTTGAGTATCAGGGTGACTATGGCCTTACAAAATAAGTTTGATATTGTTTCTTCTGTTTGTATTTTGTGGAATAATTTGAGGAGTATTGGTACTAGCTTTTCTTTGGAAGTTGGTAGAAATCTACTCTAAAGCCATCTGATCTTGGGTTATTTTGTTTGGGAGATTTTAATGATTGCTTCTATTTTTTAATTTTTATGGATTATAGGACTCTTTAAATAGTTTACCTGATTTTGTTGTTGTTGTTGTTGTTGTTGTTTAACTTTGGAAAGTGGTATCTATCTAGAAAATCATCCATTTCTTTTAGATTTCCCAATTTGGTGGATTATAGGTTTTTTTTAAGTATGACCCAATGATTCTTTAGGTTTTCTCAGTGTCTGTTGTTATGCCCTCCTTTCTTTTCTAATTTTGTTAATTTGGATATTGTCTCTCTGTCTTTTAGTTAGTTTGGATAAGTGTTTGTCTATCTTGTTGATTTTCTGAATAAACCAACTCTCCATTTGATTGATTCTTTGTATTGTTATTTGTCTCTATTTTATTGATTTTGGCTTCCAGCTTGATTATTTCCTCACATCTACTACTCTTTGGTGTGTTTTCTGTTTTCCTTTTTCCTAGAGCTTTCAGGTTTGCTGTTAAATCACTAGTCTGAGATCTCTTCAATTTCTTTATGAAGGCACAAGAACTTTTCTCTTGTCATAGCTTTCATTGTGTCCCTTAAGTTTGGGTATGTTGTACATTTATTTCCATTGAATTCTAGGAAGTCCTTAATATTCTTCTTGATGGAGTAGTCATTCAGTATAGCTGTTTAATTTCCATGAGTTTATAGGCTTTCTGTTGTTTCTGTTGTTGAAATCTAGCTTTAATCTATCATGACCTGATATGATAAAAGGGGTTATTTCAAGTATCTGTTGAGACTTGCTTTGTAACCAAGAATGTGATCAATATTGGAGATTACTTTATGAGGTGTTGGGAAGAAGGTATATACATTTTTTTGTGTGTTTTGGTGAAATGTTCTGTACATATCTGTTAGGTCCATTTGGTTGGTAACATCTGTTAGTACCATTATTTCTCTGTTTAATTTATGTCTAGGTAACCTGTCCCATTGGTGAGAGTGGACTATTGAAATCCCCCACTACAATGTGTGAGGTTTGAAATGTGATTTATTTTTTAGTAATAATTCTTTAACAAATATGTGTGCCCTTGCATTTGGGCCACAGATTTGAAATGTCATCTTGGTGAATTTTTCCTTTAATGAGATTCTATGTCCGTTTCTTTTGGTTAATTTTGGTTGGTAGTCTATTTTGTTAGATATTAGAATGGGTACACCATCTTCCTTCTTCTGTCCATTTATTTAATAAATCTTTTTCAACACTGTACTCTGAGGTAATGTTTATTTTTGATGTTGAGGTGTGTTTCTTGTATACAGCAGAAGAATGGATCCAGTTTTCATATCCATTCTGTTAGCCTGTATCCTTTTATTGGGGAATTGAGTCTACTGCTATTGAGAGATATTAGTGACCAATGATTGTTAGTTTCTATTATCTTCTTGCTATTCATGGTGGTGGTGGTGATGGTGATGGTGGTGGTGGTGGTGGTGATGGTGGTGGTGATGGTGGTGGTGGTGCTTTGGGTTTCCCTGTATGAGATTACTTATTGCCTGTGTATTTTTATGGGTATAGTTAACCATCTTGTGTTGGAGTTTTCCTTTCAGTACCTTCTGTAGAACTGGATTTGTGGATAAATATTGTTTAAATTTGATGTTGTAAAATATCTTGATTTATCCATCTATGGTAATTGAAAGTTTTGCTGGATGTAGTAGTCTGGGCTGACATCTGTGATATCATAAAGTCTCTAAGACATCTTTCTAGGCACTTCTGGCTTTTAGAACTCTACTGAGAAGTCAAATGTAATTGTAATAGGTCTGACTTTATATGTTCCTTGGCATTTTCTCCTTGCAGCTTTTAATATTCCTTTTTTGTTGTTGTTGTATGTTTAGTGTTTTGATTATTCTGTAGGATGAGGAATTTCTTTTCTGGTTCAGTCTATTTGGTGTTCTGAATGCTTTGTGTACCTTAATAGACATGTCTTTTTTGGGGTTAGGAAAATTTCTTCTATGGTATTATTAAGTATATTTTCTGAATTTTGAGCTGGGATTCTTCTCCTCTGTCTAATATTTTTAGGTTTGACCTTTTCGTAATGTCCCATATTTCCTGGATGTTTTTGATGGGGATGTTTTTAGACTTAACATTTTCTTTGACCAATGAATTTATTTCTTCTGTAGTATCTTCTTAGCTTGAGAGATTCTTTCTTCCATCTTTTGTATCCTGTTGGTGATGTTTATGTCTGTAGTTCCTGTTCCTATACCTATTAGGTCCATTTCCACAGTTTCTTTAGTTTGTGTTTTACTTTTCCCCTTTAATTGATCTGTTCACTTTAAATCCTGCCCCCTGTCTCCCCTCACACAGTCCCTCCCCTTCTCCTCTAAGAAGATGGAGGCACCCCAATGGGTATCCTCCAAACCTGGAACATCAAGTTTCTACAAGACTGCATGCATCCTTTCTCACTGAGGCCAGACAAGGTAGGGCAGTCAGGGGAATGGGATCCACAGACAGGCAACAGTTTTGGAGATAATCCACAATCCAGTTGTTTAAGAACCCAGATGAAGTTTGAGCTGCACATCGACTACATATGTGTAAAGGGCCTAGATCTAGCCCATGTATGCCCTTTGGTGGTGGTTCAGTCTCTGAGAACCCCCCAAGGTCCAGGTTAGTTGGATCTGTTGGTATTTCTGTCGAGTTCTTCTCTCCTCCAGGGCCTTTGATCCTTCCCCCAAGCCTTCTATAAGACTTCCTGAGCTCCATCCAATGTTTGGCTGTGTGTTCCTGCATTTGTTTCAGCCATCTACTAGGTAGAGCCTCTTAGAGGACAGTTATGCTAGGCTCCTGTCTGCAAGCACAACAGAGCATCATTAATGGTGTTCAGGATTGGAGCTTGCCCACTGAATGGATCTCAAGTTGGACCAGTTATTGGTTGGCCATTTCCTCAGTCTCTGCTCCATCTTTGTCTTGTAATTTCTTGTATACAGGACAAATTTTGGGTTGAAAGTTTTGTGGGTGTGTTGGTGTCCTTATACTTCCACTGGAGGTCTTGCCTGGCTACAAGAGGTAGCAATTTCAGGTTCCATATTCTCACTGCTAGGATTATCAACTAAATGTCACCCCCCCCCATAAACTCCTAGGAACCTCCCTTATCCCAGGACTCTGGCAAATCCTTGAGATGTTCCCCCTATAACCCCCGATCCTCTGATTTCCATTTATTCTCCTAAACTACTGGTCCTCTCTACTGTCTTTTCCCATATTTGATACTGAACACCCCTCTCTCCTTCTTCTTCTACCCAGTTCCCTCTCTCTGTCTGCCTCCTATGACCATTTTATTCCTTCTTCTGAGATGTAAGGATCCTCTTTTGGGCTTTCCTTCTTGTTTAGCCTCTTAGGGTCTGTGAAATAAAACCTGGGTATTTTGTATTTTTGGCTAGTATCCACCTATAAGTGAATATATACCATATGTGTCCTTTTGGTCTGGGTCACCTCAGTGAAGATGATATTTTCTAGTTCCATCCATTTTCCTACAAATTTCATGGTACCTTTTTTTTTTTTTAATAGTGAATAGTACTCCATTGTGTAAATAAACCACGTTTTCTGTATCCATTCTTTGGTTGAAGGGCATATGGGTTCTTTCCAGCTTCTGGGTATTATAAATAAGGTTGCTATGAACATAGTGGAGCAAGTGTCCTTATGCTATGGAATAGCATCTTTTGAATATATGCCCAGGAGTGATATAGCAGGGTCTTCAGGGAGAAGTATTCTCAATTTTCCGAGAGAAACTGCCAGATTGATTTGTATAGTGGTTGTACAAGTTTGGACTCCAATCAGCAATGGAGGAATGTTCCCTTGCTGCATATCCTAGCCAGCACGTGCTGTCAACTTGACTTTTTGATCTTAGTTATTGTGATGGGTATAAGATGCAATCTCAGGGTCATTTTGATTTACATTTCCTTGGTGACTAAGGACATTGAACATTTCTTTAAAGGCTTCTCAGCCATTCAAGATTCCTGTTGGGAATTCTCTGTTTAGCTCTGTACCCCACTTTTAAAATTGGATTATTTGGTTTGTTGATGTCTAACTTCTTGCATTCTTTATATATTTTGGATATTTTCCCAATCTATAGGCTACCATTTTGTCCTATTGACAGTATCCTTTGCTTTTTAGTTTCATAAGGTCCCATTTATTAATTGTTGATCTTAGTGCTTCAGCCATTGGTACTCTATTCAGGAAGTTGTCTCCTGAATCAATGAGTTCACAGCTATTTCCCTCATTCTCTTCTATTAGATTTAGTGTATCTGGTTTTATGTTGAGTTGTTTGATCCACTTGGACTTCAGTTATGTGAAGGGTGATACATATGGATCTATTTGCATTCTTCTACATGAGGACATCCAGAACCATTTGTTGAAGATATTCTTCTCCCCCCCCACCACCATCATATGGTTTTGGCTTCTTTGTCAAAAATCAAGTGTCCTTAGGTGTATGGGTTTATTTCAGGGTCTTCAATCCAATCCTCTCTCTGTTTCTATATAAATACCGTGCAGTTTTTATTACTTTTGCCCTATAGTACAGCTTGAGATCAGGGATGGTGATACCTCCAGAAGTTCTTTTATTGTTCAAAATTGTTTTATCTATCCTGGGTTTTTCTTTTCTCCCTATTAAGTTAAGAATTGTTCTTTCAAAGTCTATAGAGAATTTTGTTAGAATTTTGATGGGAGTTGCATTGTTTCTGTAGATTGCTTTTTTGTAGGATGGCCATTTTCACTAATGTTTATCCTATCAATCCATAAACATGGGAAAATCTCCACTATCTGATATTTTCTTCAATTTCTTTCTTCGGAGACTTGAAGTTCTTGTCACACAGTTCTTTCACATGCTTGTTTAGAGTTACACCAAGATAGTTTATATTATTTTTGGCCACTGTGAAGTGTGTTGTTTCCATGATTTCTTTCTCAGTCTATTTATCATTTATATAAAGGAGGGCTACTGATTTTTATGAGTTGATATTGTATCTAGTCACTTTGCTGAAAGTATTTATCAGTTGTAGGTTTTCTTTGGTAGAGTTTTTGGGATCACTTATGTTTACTATTATATGATCTGCAAATGTCAATACTTTGACTTCTTCCTTTCCAATTCATGCACCATGATCTCCTATACTTGTATTATTGCTCTATCTAGGACTTCAAGAACTATATTGAATGTTTCTTCTCTGTAGATGCCCTTGCATTTGAGGCATAGATCTTCACAATTGAGATGTCAATTTGGTGTATTTTTCCTTTGATGAGTATTAAGTGTCCTTTCCTATCTCTTTTGATTGGTTTTGGTTGTACCTTGTGCTGCAGCAGGACTTGGTAATATGTAAGAGTCACCCAGGTGGTACTGGTTTTGACAGCATGAAGGGGTCATAAAGAGCAGCTGAGGCTCAGCACAGTGAGAGGCCATGAAAAGCCATTGGTAAAGGTGCAGCCTAAGTTTGCAGTTGATGGCCCAAGACTGAAGGTGTCATGCAAAGGAGTTGAGGCTTGACACCGTGAAGAGAGGCTATTGATAAAGCCTAGTTACAGCAGTGTTTTGGAAATGCCAGTACCATGCAATGACCACCAAAGACAGCAGCAGCAGTGGAGTACAGGCATCTGGAGCCCAGAAGACAAGATGTGTGCTACAAAGGGCAGAGCTGGAGAAGTGACTCAAGCCCTTAGAGGAGCCCAAAATATCGTGAGTTGGAGCCCTGAATTGGTTTTGCTTTTGATTGTGACTGTGCCCTCATATTTTTCCCTCTTAAAAAAAGAAGTTTTTTAGTGGAGCCCACAGTTAAAAGACCTTGAATTTTAAAAGATATTAGACATTTTAAATTGATTAAACTTTTAATATGTAAAGACTGTGGGACTTTAAATCTTAGAAATAAATAAGAAAGTAAGGGTTGAGGCTTAATAGTAAAGTGTTTGTGTGTCAAATTGACAAGGGGTCAATTTACTGGCTGGTTTTGTGTGTCAACTTGACACAGGCTAGAGTTATCACAGAGAAGGGAGTTTCAGTTGAGAAAGTGCCTCCATGAGATCCAGCTGTGGAGCATTTTCTCAATTAGTGATCAAGGGGGTAGGGCTCCTTATGGGTGGTGCCAACTCTGGGCTGGAAGTCTTGGGTTCTATAAGAGAGCAGGCTGAGCAAGCAAGGGGAAGCAAGCCAGCAAGAAACATCCCTCCATGGCCTCTGCATCAGCTCCTGCCTCCTGACCTGCTTGAGTTCCAGTCCTGACTTCCTTTGTGATAAACAGCAATGTAGAAGTAAGCCAAATAAACCCTTTCCTCCCCAACTTGCTTCTTGGTAATAATGTTTGTGCAGAAATAGAAACCTAACTAAGACAATTGTTATATGGCAGGAGGGCTTTTTTCTGGTATAATCTATTTGGTGTTCTGTAAGCTTATGTACATTTATAGCCATATATTTCTTTAGGTTAGGAAATTTTTCTTCCATGATTTTGTTGAAGATATTTTTTGGTCTTTAATCTGAGAATCTTCTTCTATTCCTATTACTCATAGGTTCGATGTTTTCATAGTGTCCCAAGTTTCCTGGATGTTTTATTTTATAAACATTTTAGATTGGCACTTTGTTTCACCAATGTATCAATTTCTTCTGTGTTATCTTCTACCCCTAAGATTCTCTCTTCCATTTCTTGTATTCTGTTGGCAATGTTTTTGTTTGTAGTTCCTGTTCTCTTTCCTAAGTTTTCTATCTCCAATATTACCTCTATGTTTTCTTTATTGATTCCATTTCCATTTTCAAGTCTTGAATAGTTTTATTTCCTTTACCTCTTTGACTATATGTTGCTGTATTTCTTTTTATTTATTCATTTGATTGTATTTTCCTGTATTTCTTTAGGGAACTTATTTATTTCCCCTTTAAATGTCTCTATAATCTCCATAAAATTCGATTTAAGGTCATTGTCTTGCTGTTCAGGTATGTTAGGATATCCAGGGCTTGCTGTAGTAGGAGAGCTGTACTCTGATGGTGGCCTATTGCCCTGGTTTTTCTTAATTCTGTTCTCATGCTTGCCCTTAACCACCTGGTTGCATTTGGTGTTTGTTGGCCTGGTTGTCCCTGGTGGTAGCTTGACTTTGGGACTGCAGGTGTAACTGATAGTCCCTAATGGCAGCAGGCCTCTGGTTGTCTTGGCTGACAACAGGCCTCTGGTTGTCTTGGGTGGCAGCAGGCCTCCAGAGAAGCAGGCCAAGCTAGTTGTTCTGGGTGTAACAGGCCTCCTAGGGGCAGGCTGAGCTGTGTCCTGGGGAATGGAGTGCAGATCTGGGATTGCAAGTAAAGGTGTGTACCAGAAGATGGAGCATCAGAAGATAAGGCCAACCTCATGGCTGCTGGGCTTGCTAGGATCTTCAGTTTTCATTTTCTTTATTGCTTCTATTTCCATTTTCAGGTCTTGAACAGTTTCCTTCACCTCTTTGTTTAATTGTTTGTTGGCTTTCTTGGCATTCTTTAAAGAATTTATCAAATTCCTCCAAGTTTTTGGTTGTCTTTTTCTTGATTTTTAAAAAACTCTTTATTGATTCTTTGTGAGTTTCACGCCATGTCCTCCAGTCCTGCTTATCTCCTTGTCCTCTCATATCCACTCTTTGACCTACAGTCTTTCCCCCAATATAGTACTCACACAAACAAACAATAAAACCCCAAGGCATAGAAAACATCTCATCATGGAGGTTGTAGTATGTCACATTGTGTCTCACAATGTATCCCTCTTGTCCATATATCTTCAATTGCAAATGTTCATTAAAATGTGTCATTGGTCTGTTTCAAGATCTCTGACTTCTGTAGCTCCATCAATATTGGATCCTCATCAGAACTCTTTCCAGTTATCCTGCTGTCACTCTGTGTCATAGAGATCCTGCAGCTTTGGATCAGCAGGACTGGCCCTTTTTACATGTCCCAACTGTTCACAGATGACGTGGTAGATTTGGGGTGGGCTAATTCAGGACTTGGGTAATATCCAATCTGGTCAGCCCACCAGATCTCCCTTATCTGCACCACCAGGGTTAACTCTCCAGCACTGCTTTGACTAGGTCACCTAATGCCACTATTGACAGGAGACAGGATCAGTTCTTTTGCTCTCATGCCCTCAGGACTGGCTTGCCAGCACCTGTGTCTCCAAACCCAGCTCTAATGTACTACTTGGGCAAGGCACAAGGCTAGCTCTCCTGAGTGCTCCAACTAGTGAAAGATGAAGACAGCTCTCCAAGTGCCACATCCAGTGAAGGGTGGGGCCAGTTATACACATCCTAAACATCCTCGACATCCACAAGGTCCCCAATGCTTCCCCAACCATGGACATACCCATGTTCTCTAGTGGTAATATGATCCACCAGCATTAACTGATCCAAGCCACTGAGTAGCTATGGACTTCAATGGGACCTTTGCTTGGCCTTCACCATGGTCCTAAGTGGTGGGACTGGCCACTTATAGCAGGCTAATCCTCTCTGTCCTCGAGTCTCCAATTCCATCTCTCTTCATAATGTTCAAACTGCTCCACTTCTCTTTTTCTTCCATCTGACTCCCACGTACTTGTACATTGTGGTAGCACCTATTGTAAGCTGGAAACATGGCTGGTGGGCCCCTGGGTAACATCCTCCCTCTTTGCTGTGTGGCATGGCAGCTAGTAGATGCACTGGAGGTCAGGTTGAAGGGTCTTTGTTTTTCAGTGCAGTGCCTGGATTTGATTTGATTTGATTTCTATGAGTCCTAGTCTTTAGACAGTCTTTATGACTTTGGCTACCAAGAATGTCATAAAACTAGGATGAACAAAGGACTGCTATCCCTTCTGCCCCTGACTGATATAAGAACAGCACCAACAACAAGGTATCACTTTTCTGATTGTCAGGGGGTCCCCTTTTTAAAGGGTTTTTTTCACTTCCTTTTAAGGACCTCTATCATCTCCATAAAGCTGTTTTAAAGATCATTTTCTTGTGCTTCAGCTGTATTGTAACATCCAGGATTTGGTGTTACAGAATAGATAGGCTTTGGTCATGCCATATTTCTCAGGCTATTTTTGAT
>JADRCD010213950.1:0-17342 GCA_019843815.1 Montemys delectorum
GTGTGTGTGTGTGTGTGTGTGTGTGTAGCAGTATGCTGGAACTTTTGCTTCTCTGATGGCAAGAGGCTTCAACTGCACTCTTGGTGAGGGTCTCCTCTCCATTCTTAGCCCTGTCCCCCAGGTTTTCCAGCCTCTATATCCTGCCTCCTACCCAGAAAATTTATTTCCAGGTTGATTACAAACCCAGCCAAGGCAACAGCTCAGATTAAGCATGGTACTTCCTTGGCTGTACTTAGGTGTAGACTGGAATAAGGTAAATGGAACCAAGGTATTCCTAAAACGTGTCCATACCAACAAGAAATAAGTACTATCTTTTTTTTTTTTAAATTAGGGGTGCAGCAAGGGAGAGACAAGGATAACAGATGTGAGTAGAGTCCACAGTTTCCAGGTTTGCATGTGTATTCACAGCTCATTTCCCTAGAGTCTCAAACACTTGCAGGAGCACAGAGAATGCATACCAGAGCTGACACCGTCTTTTAGTCCTGCCAGTCCATACTAGCAAGTCCTGTGTCATGCATATTGTTTCCACTCTGCCACCAGCCTGTATGCATGAATGGGTGCCTAGATAGCCTAACACTTATAAGTAATTAGTTGGTCATTTTCATCCACAATTCATTAATCAGGATTAGTCACGTGACTGTAGGACCCCACAACGTGGTTAGGAAGTGCCCTTTAATGTCCAGTGTGGAGGGAACATTGTAAACACTTGCCAGTATGACTGACCCACATTCAATGTCTTAGAGTTGCCAAACTCTTAGGATCAGTTGGTATTTTATATTACTGGTATGTAAAATAATAATTCTTACCCTATGTAGCCTTTTAAATGCTATGAAATCTGACAGCTTTATGGAAAGTTTCAGAATTGTGTCTGGGTTCCTTTCTTCATGAAGTGGTGAATGAATATCAAAGTCAATCGTCACAGGAACAGAGTTTTATCAATGAACCCAGAAGCTCAGTCTCAGTGTATCCTTACAGGAATTTATGTCCCCCTGCCCGCCGTGTGTGTGTGTGTGTGTGTGTGTGTGTGTGTGTGTGTGTGTGTGTGTATTGGGGGAGCTATGGGCCTCCTTGCTGCCACACCCTCTCTCTTTCATCCCTGTTCCTCTTTCTCAGAGTTTCTGTATATGCTTGAGTCCTGGTGGTCTCTGCAGCTCCTGCCATGGTGGCTACTTTCCCAGAAACTTGCTTATGTCCATGCCCTGCAGAGCTAACTTGTTCCACCCAGGAGAGTTAATTATCTATTTTAGGCAAGAACTGAAGTGAGGCCAATGCCCAGGATCCAGACCCTATCAACTTTCATCTCATCCTGAGCCATGGGACTTTACTGTGTCAGGCCCCCTGGCCGTTACTTCCCAATGGGGCTGGAACTCGAGGCCGATGTCAGCTCCAGTTGGTTAGGCTGTCTTTGAAACCCCAGCCCTTGACGACACAGCTTCGTTTATTCCAGTTGCAAGCATCATCGCTAGCCAACAGAGTCCTTTCCTGAATCCCCATGATGCTGCTGGGATCGCTTCCTCTCAATTTCCAAGTGGTTAATTCACTTCTAGTAGATAACGAACAGATGAGAGAAGGACTTTTCTTGACTGTAGAACATTACACCCCATGTAAGGCTTAGCACTTTCTCTATAAACAAACCACTTAATCTCCCTCTAGACTTACCTTATACACTCCCAACCTTCTACATTACAGTCCAGCCACACCAAGTGGTCTGCACCCACTTATCAACATGCCAGGCTCCTTCACAACACAGGTCTTTGCATTGTCTTTTCTTTAGACCTGTCCCACAGTCTATGTCTTGCTTGACTAGCTGACTCTTATACCTCCATCACTACCAGGCCTAAATCTACCTCTTCCCTTGCATTTCCCTCCTCTTTCAGTCTGACCCTCTAAATCTTCCTGAAGTTCAGCTATACCCTTGTGTCTCTAGTGACTGCGTTATGTTATAACTGTGTTTAAACATGGTTCACCACGAGTCAAAGGTACAAGTCGTCTTTAAGTGTCGATGTGTATCTGTTTCTGGTTCAGAACATGATGTAATATAAAAAAAAATTACTAAATGTTGAATACAGTTTCATATTTGTGAAAGAGAGACTGTAGCACAAACCTCCAGGGATATTAGCCCGCAGGTTGAGTGTTGTTCTCTTCCTAGAAGAAGGGAAACTCCAGACCTTGATAGAGAGTCATGAAAAAGAGAGGACTGGCCATCCATTTCAATCTTCCTCAAGCATGATGACCAGGAGGAAAGCATCAGTTATCAGGGAGAGAAGAGGATGGCCTTTTCCAAGAATGGGCTGCAGCACCCAGGCAGGCTGAGATTCAGGGCCGTGCACCAACACCGAAATCTCACCTGCTTACCACATACCTTCTGAGCATCTCCAGCCTGGAATGCCTCAAAGCTGAATTCACCATTGCCCTCCCTGTCTCTAGACTTCCTCCTTACACAGCCACATATCCAGAAGCCTGAGCAGAAACCTGGGGCCGTGATGATGCCTCTCTACATCCCTTCCCATATCGCATCCACCGCCGAGGCTGACTGAGTCTTTTGCCTGATCATATTTGCATTCTGCTGCTTGCACGCCTCTGAATCCCGTTTCTCTCCATTCTAGTACCCCTGTCTTAATTCATGCCATCTCTTCTCCCAGGCTTCACCTTGGCTGCATGCCCCTAGTCTCCACACAAGGATGTTTGAATTTTTTCTTTCTTGCCAGAAGGATGTCACAGGCTTCTCAGTGTAGATGGGATAAAATCTTACCACCTTCGAGTAATTTAGAATTATCTTCATGATCTGGCCCCTTCCTCCACTCCAGTATTTATTTATACCATAGATAGTTTGAATCCAGCAGCCTGCAAACTGGAAGACTCACAGCTAGAGCACGCACAAGAGCAAACGCTTAGAATTTACTAAGTGAAGAAAGGAACTTGTACTAATATTTAATAGGACAGTCACATAAAATGTAATGCAATCATATTTAATATCGTTATCTTTTTGTGGCTCGCTCAGCTCTCACACAGGAGGGCGATTCAGCCACCTGCAAAAGGGATCCTGAGAGAATTAACAGTGCAGTTCAAGGGTGTCTGTGTAGGTAAATGTCTAAAACATCCTCCTGCTTTTTAGGTATTGGAGGGGAAAGATGTTGGTGAGGGTATACTGAGATAATTTTTCCTTTACATTAAAATATTACATTATACTCATTTGTTTGGGGGGAGTGCATGCCAAGGCACACGTAGAGGTGACAAAACAACTTTTAGGGATAGTATTCTCCTGGCCTTTCTTTTACTTCTTAAAAGAAAAGTGTGACCTATAAATTCAAATGAAATATTAATTTTATCTTCTATACAATTTCCTCTAAGCTTTATATTAATGGAATAAAAAAAAACCATAATCTTCTGTGGGTTTTATGTATGTATATGTTTTCATGGGTATGCCCATGTGTACATTCACACATATATATGTGCCTCTGGAGGCCAGAGGATATTGGGTGTCATTGCTTTCATTAGCTAGGAGGTCTCTGCTTAGGAGAGGCTGTTTGACCAGTCAGTGTGGTCTACTTGTCTCTGACTTCTCAGTGCCAGGATTACAGGTATGCTCTGACACACCTGGCTTTTGTATGTGGTTTGGGGATATCAAACTTAGGGTCTAACGTTTGGAAGATCAGCATGTGACTAAGCCATTGCCACAATCCTGCTTTGTTTTGTTCACATGACCTGTGTAGAATGTGTGAGCTCATATATGCTTGACTTCCAAGGTACAGCCAAGTCATTTTCCAATGCATTTGAAACATTTTCTACTCTCGGGCAGTGGTAAAGCAAAGCTCAAGTTGCTTCATAGCTACTCAATATTTGATGTTATCACCAGCGACTGAACATTTTATCAGAGTTTAAAACCGTTTTTTTTCTGATGACCAATGACGATATACCTCTTATATATGAATTAGACATTTATACCTCTCCCTAAAGTGTTTAGTTCATTTAAAACTGTTTGTTAGTTCCCAATATGTTCAAGTGCAGATGAAATCTCTGCATTTGGGAGATAGAAAGATGTAGATCAGAAGGTCAGGGCCAATCTGAGCTGATGAACCCCTGTCTCACACCAGCAGATGTTGGCTGCATCTACCAGCTTGTGAGGTCCTGGTGGCGTTTATTTCCTGTGGAGATTTTCCTTCAGCCTGTCACTTGGCTTTTCACTCCGTCAACAGTGTCACGAGGCCAACAGAAACTTTTACAATTTTGATGGAGTGAAACTTACTTTTCCTTGTGGGTTTAGTACTTGACATTGGCCCACTTGTGAAGCTATTCTCCAATGCTTTCTTCCAACATGGAACCAGAGTAGAAGTGGCCTCTATCCATTCAGAATCACTCTAAGTTAATTTTGACCTTACTGTCATGGACAACTTCTGGGAACACTGTGGTGACTGGACCACACTCTGAGAACCTGTTTCCTGTAGCTTTACTCATCAATAAAGTTTTGACACTACTCTATCCTACGTCTCAGACTCTAATATAATCTCCCATAGTTTTGGCACATTTCTGTTGTTGATATGTGATGACTTCACCCCATTACATGAGGAATGAGAAAACCTAGACCCACGATTTTTTTAAAAAATCATATATGCATTCTTTTAGCTCAGGGATGGGAAAACTATGGCCCTACTCGGCTCTATGGCCTGTTTTCCTACCATTAGTGAGCAAAGAAAGAAATGGCTTTATGGTTTTAAAGGATCATAAGAAGTAACCTAGTTCTGTGAGAAGTTGCTTAGTATATTTAACTCATGCTACTCAGCAAATTCACATTTAGACTTTGATGTTTCCTCATGAACCAGGCCTTTTCCATGTCCCTCTTTATTTCTGGTACTGTAGTTGAGGGGCAATTTTCTCTTTTCACATAGCTATTCTATTTTTCTTTTTATAAATAATAATCACATAGTATATTTTTCATACCCATTTATAGATATTCTGTTTAGGGTTGAGTGTTCCAAGGTTTCTATATTTTTCCATCTCCTGAGGAGGAAGCTTCTCTGACGATGGCTGAACAAGGCAATGGCCAGACTTATTCTGTAGGGCATTTTTATAATTGGTGATTGATGTGGGAGTGGCTTACCCACTGTGGGTGGTAATCCCGGATTCTAGAAGAAATAAGGCTGAGCAAACTATGGGAAGCAAGCCAGCAAGCAACATTCATGCATGGCCTCTGTGTCAGTTCCTGCCTCCGGGTTCCTGTCCTGTTTGAATTCTTGTCCTGACTTCCTTTTGATGATGAACAGTGAGGTTGAAGAGTAAACCGAATCAATCCTTTCCTTCCCTCCCTAACTTGCTTTGGTCTTGGTGCTTCATCACAGCATTAGCAACCCTAACTAGGACAATGCCACACAAGTTAAAGACAGTTAAGGGGTCAGTGAAATGGTTTGATGTGTAAAAGTGACTACTGTGCAGGCCTGCTGACCTGAATTTGATCCCTGGAATAAGATCCTATGCAAAAATGATCACAGTTGTCCAAGAGAATTCCTAAATGCTATAGGCTATTCCTATGGCTATTGGCTACCTCTTGTGAGTAGAAGGTAAATCCCTGCTGTTGAAGACACCATGCCTAGAGGCCGCTGAGATGAAATTGACTTGAAAGCAAGTCCTACAAATCTATGATGTCTATGAACCACAACAAGGACATGACAGCATAACCCTAAGAATAAAGTAGTGGAACACATACCAAGCAGTAACCAAAAGCCCTCTAATTGGACCAAAGGACCACACAATAAGAGGGAAATCATGCTTAGCACTAAAAACCTAGTCAATTACCCAGGCCTACTGAAGTTTTGGAGGATAACAACCATTACTATGCTAAGCCAACACAATGTCTAACTGCTTTCTAAATATTTGTCCTTACACCCATAGATAAGTATAGTCATCACCCCTCATCAAGGAAACATCTCTTTGTAAGTGATACAAATCACTACAAAAAACATCAACCAATCAAACTCAGGTTTTAGAACCCAGTTCCAGTGAGTAAATCTAAAACACAACTCTGGAACAAAAGGATCATAGACCATTTTGGAAAAGAAGACAGAGAGATTATAATAGTCAGAGTATTGAAGAGTTTGATGAGACTGTGTCTCCTATGAATTTCAGAAGCTACTGCCATGAAGTTTCATGATCATGACTGCCTAAATATGAGCTGAACAAAGACAATAGTCATGCTAAGATGTATGGAGAAGGCTCACCAGGCCTCAACTCTACACAAAGAATGATGCAGACAATTAAGGATGCTGAGAACAGAAAATTAGTCTTTGGGTCATCTTTTCTTTTTCTTTTTCTTTTTCTTTTTCTTTTTTCTTTCTTTCTTTCTTTTTGTCACATGCTTATAGTGGTAGGCTTACTGGAGATATGTGATCCTCTATTTCATTTTTGGTAAAATGATCTTCTTACATAATAGTAGGTTTTCTACAATCCAAATCTCAGTGCTGTGGGTCTAATGAAATCTCCCTGGCACGTGCAAAGCTAGGTTCAGTCTCAGCACCACATTTCAAAGAATCTAACACACTGAAGGAAATTAAATCCCAAATCCAAATGTCTAAAATACAAATTATGAGCTCTACCTAGTATCTAAGTTTACATTTTAAGAAAGTATCTGGGGGAAGTGGGAGATCTGACCTAAAGAAAGCAAACGGTAGGAAATCATAAGGATTAGAACAGATAGTCGTGAAATCAAAAACAAAAATAGATAAAATCAATGCACACAGAAGTTGGTTCTTTGAAAAGCTCTTGTAGGGCTTTGAACATTCCCTTCGAAACCCATGTGTTGAAAACTTACTATCCAATGGAGCAGCACCATGAGGTAGAACTACTGGAGGTGATTAGGACCAGTGAGGAGGTCACATCAGTTATTAAAACAATTAACATGGCCCTGGGTAATTGACAGAAAGGGCTCCAACTCCCTTTCCCTGTCTCTCTTGTGCTGTTTTGCCACATGATACCTTCCCTGTGTTACAATACATGAAGAACAAACTATAAACCAAATGAGCTTTTATGGTTTATAATTTACTGAATGTCTAGTATGGTAGAGTCCAAGGATGCTGCTAAGCACACTATAATATGGGAGCACCTTTTATAATAAAATGACTGTATCTAAGTATCAATAGCATTGAAGATGAGAAACATGTTCTAGGCTTATAAGAAAGAAGATAGAAGATATAGTCATCAAAATCAGGAGTGTAAGAGAAACATAGGCAACATTCCTTCATACAGTAAGAAGGTTATGAATATATATATGCTGTGTATATACAGACTGATATTAACTAGTTTCACAATTTAGATAACATAGAAAGAATCACAGAATGAAACTATCTGAAAAAGAAATAAAAAGATCTGAGTAGGACAAAAAGCAAAACATTTTGCATTGCTTACTGACTGCTAGGAGATCTTCTCCCATGGAAAATCAGTTGTCAGAACACATCCAGCTGGGCTTTCCTATGAAATGTCTCCCACAAGCCACTGTGTTGACACTTTGGTCTTCATCTGATAGTTCTCTTCTTGGATACCATAGAGCCTTGATGAAGAAGGAAGGTGACTGACTGGGTGTGTACCCATGACCTCTTCCAGTCACTCTGTTTCCCAACCTCTGTGAGATAAGTGACTTCTATCCTGTGCTCCTGCTGCTGTGCTGTTCTGCCTCATCTCAGCCCCAGAGCAAAGGATACAGCCAAGCTTGGACTGAAACCTCCTTTGCCAGGCCAAAGAAATCCTTTCTCTTGGTTTCTTCATTCAAGGTAAGGAAAGGTAACACAGTCTTCTGCACAACATGGAAAAGACATGCTAACTTCCATAAAGCCGAGAGTAATCCCCAAACCTAAACTAGACAAGGGTACCACAAGAAAACTGCAAACCAATATTCTTCATCAATCTGGATTCAGACTCTCAAAGATATTAGCATAACAGTGAATAAAAAGAATTATTCACCCCGATCAAAATTAGATTCCCCCTGGTAATAAGGTTAGTTTAGTATCTACAAATTAATCACTGTAAAGAATGCCATATTAATATGTTGTTATAAATAAAAACATAAAACATGGCCATATTAATGGGTGCATAAAACTCATTTTACAAAATATAATATTCATGATGGAAACAATCTCCTAATAAAGTAAAATAGAAAATAATTTCCTCCACTTAATAAAGGGACCCGATGAAAAATCTTCAGGTGTCATCAAGTTTTTAGGACAAAGAACTGCTTTCTTCTTTAAAATTAGGAGAAATGTTATATAGTGTATGCTATCATGTGCATAACATGCCCTGGGAAGTGTACTAGGAAAGTAGAGTGTGCAGTCACGTCTGTGGAGTTGTGGGAATAAGGAATAGACTGCAGCAGGTAGGCACAGAGGAGGCTCTGAGGTCACATGTTGATGATGATCCCAAATACACTTCTAGACATTTAGTAGAAATTATTAATTTCTGTAACTAATCTGTGTTTGTATGGGATTAAATTGCATGAAAAGGGGCTCTTTAAAAGTCATTATACCCAGAGTGACGAGTGCTTGCATGAATGTATATGTGTGTGAATGCACACATATGTGTGTGCATGTGTTACTGGTGAGAATTTATGAAAGCTTGGGTCCTGGCTTGATCTAAAGCTGAACTATATTTCTAAAGTAGCAGAGATGAGGCTATCTGCCCCTTTGGTCACAATGTCAATATATTTTTCTGGGGGAAAAGTTGTACTTTTGTGTTTACTTCAGTAGGGCCTTGGGTATGATAAAGTTGGAAAACATGTAGGCAAAAAAGGACTTTAAGATGTCTGTATGTGTGTGTTATGTCTTTGTGAACACAGATACAAGCTTGAGCTGGAGGCAACTGTGCTTGGGTGAGAAGGGTGTTGCCGTATGCATGTCCAGGATGTAGCTGGCATTCCTATAAACACACTTAACAAACACCACATTTCTCAGTTGTCTGTCATGAAGTAATGTCAACATCAGCATCAACTTTCAGGAAGACTGCCATGAGTCCAATGGATATTTTATTCTATGAAAGCCAAACAAAAATAGTATGCATATAAAAGTCAAAACACAGTAACCTCCTTGCTAATCCCTGGCCTGTATTTCTGGCTGTGAATACATGAAGCTAGCATCAGTTCTTTTCCTCTCTTCCCAGCTCACTGTTTTCTTCCTGAAGCATCCCTCCAAACCGGCTCTCAGCAGATTCACTAGAGCGATGGCCTGACCACATGCTATGGTTAGAAATGAAGGATTCTAGCCCAAGGATTCTTCCCCAAAACAAGACAATGTGGAAAGCTTATGTTTAACAATTAAGGCAATAAAGCCTTAGCACCAATTAATGACAAGAACACGTGCTGCAAGTTATGCAAAACTAGATCTCTATTCATTAGTGATTATACCTATCAAGACATTATCAGACAGACACTGTCGTCTCCCTTTCCTAATGAAACAACTGAAGCTCAGAAGGTAAAGTGTTCAGGGTCTTATAAAAATAAATGGATAGGAACCAAAATGAATTCTCTCATTTAGCTGAATTTTTAGTGTAGCCATCACACCAATCTGCCTCAACATCTATTTCATCCTCAGGTCCTTCTCTCTACTAACCACCAATTAAAGACCTTGTAGCTCTACAATGGCAGGGAACTCACTTCCACTGAAGTACCCATCCATACCTGAGTGCCTCATGTACTTTATATGTACCTGGTCCTGGCAGGGTCATGGAAACACATTTTAAAAATCACATGAGTGCCTAAGTTAAAAAGATATCATATTACTTCGTTTCATGGTCCCTCTCTCTTATCTAGGTAGTGCCTGCTCTTGAAAATTATCTATTCTATGTTTACACCTTCCTCCTACTCTGCTCTCTCTGCTTTGTCAATGTCCACATTATCATGGCTCCCTCTTCAAATGTGGCATTTGGAACTCTGGGCACATTTAAATGTAGTATTACCTCCACTGTTCTCCTTAATGCCATCTAAATTTTCTTTAGCTCACACTTGGCTATGCTATTTGGATACATCCCTTGGGATATCAGTTTTTTTTATTTCTATGGTTAAATAAAGTTGACTTTGAAATCATAGTATGTATGTGCTGAGAGCTTGAAGAAATATTCACTATGTGATTTGTATTTCAATTTATCTAATTACAGATTCTCTGATTGCCCCCCTATCTATTTCTACTCATGTTTGGTAATGACTTTACTCCTTGACCTAAAAGGTCAAAGTTGGTAAAGGGTTTTTGCTGACCCTTGCAAAAAAATATTTCCCTTAGAGATAGAAAACAAAAATAAGAAACAAAAAACAAACTAACTAAATCCAAAATAAAAGGACCTTCCATGTGTGAGTGGCCATTGCTGAACTCAACCCTCTTCTTATCACCAAGCTACACATTTGATGTGTAGATTTGGTTCTGTGCCCCCCTGACACTGAGACATCATGAACTTAAAATCTTCTTGGGGACTCAAGTTAGCTCTGGATGCTCCATTCCCCCTTGTGCAGAAGGCTTGTCCGAACATCTATATTGACGGAAGTATAAATTGTTCCTGCCGGTCCACTTTCAGCTAGCTTGTAAAGTTGGCTCTTAAAGCCCCACAAAACGTTTTAAGGCAGAAAAAAAAAATGCCCTCCTCTAATTTTTGTAAGGTATTCAAGCAGCAAGAACTCTGTGATTTCTCTAAATCCTAAGGCCATTTCCCCAGGCTGACTCCTCTGTAATTCTACCTAATAGCAACTTAATCTGAGCTGGGGTTATTCCCCTTCTCTCCAGGACCCACGCAAAAGGTGATTCAGCAAGATGAAATTTGAGCCTACCTGGCATGAATTTTAACACACATCTAAAGCACATATTTAGCTGTCACCAGAAGTTCTGACAGTTTATGGGAGAGGTGCTATGTAGAAAAGACAAGCAGTGGGCATTTCCGGCACACACCCACCTAAAGCATGTTGTGATCTGAGCTCTGCTTTCTCCAGAGCCAGACTGGAAGAATGAAAAAGTTTAACCACTGTAATAAAAAACCAACAAGTCGTCAGCTTAAGCTGTGGCTATGGTTTTCTTTTGGGGACATCCTACAAAGATCCCTATGCAGCTAAAAACAAGCAACCATGAAATGATTTGTTACCCCAAAACATTTTGCTGTTTGAGTTTGAAATAGTGCAAGGCATTTTTGACTCCAGCTACATCAGAGATCCAAGAACTTAAGTTTCTTAATACTGGTTATCTCATTTGTTGGGCTGTATCTGGACTCAGCACTGAATGAGAAGCCTTCTGTTATCTTCAAATGCTTAACATGAACCGAGTACACAAATACATTATAATGGGGCTTCTCCTTTTCTGAGGAAAAGAGGATGGGTTAATGGGGGAGGGGATTATGAGGGTAGAACTGGGAAGAGAGGAGGGAGGGGGTGTGATATGGATATAAAGTGAATAAATAATTAAATTAATGAAAAAATCCCACAAATACCCTATAAAATAAGCATCATTAGTTTCCTTTGAGAGATAGGTAAATGAAGCTAAACAGGACCATGATGTCCACCCTGTCCATAACAAGGGAACAGAACATAGAAAGTGGCTCAGAGGCCAGTGTAGCCCTGGGTGTCCATTTATAAAACATGTAACCTTTACTTTTGGGCTCTATGGATTCCATTAGACCATCTCCAGCCCCTGTCTGCCTCCTAACCTGACCTACCATGCCCATCCCAAAGTTTCTGTGTTACCACTAATGAAACAGAGTCCTGAGTTTTACACAGACTCCTAACACTTTCCCTGGGAAGTAAAAGACTTTGTCAGGAGACAGACACTCATCAGTTGTCATCTGGTCATGTATTTCTCACTTAGCAGCCTACTTAACCTTTATATTATGACAGTCTCAGGTCACTATCTGACAGTAGCTGCCTTAGAGACAACCTGTAATCACAGACCCCCTAAGCCCATGAACCCCAGAGTCATGCAAAATAAAATGAGTTTTTGTCTTAGGCTTGTAAGTGCCAGAAAGTTTTTTGTACTATAACAGACAATCAGAGTACCTTTAAAATAGAGAATAGAGTGCTCTTTTGGTAGATAGTAGACTACTTTATAAAGACTACTGTTGTATTTGACTCAACATTTCTTAGTAATAAGAGACTAATGAAGAAACACTTTGACTATGCAACACAAAATTTAAAGTCGGGCTTCAAACCCTGACATGACCTTGGGCTATACAATTGTGTGACCACTGAGCAGAGGAGCAGTAAAGAATGAACCAGGAACATTGTCAGGCTTTTCCTCCTATGCTGTGATATAATAAATAGAGCAGGCTTATAGTAGAGAGACGTAGAAAGGGATGGTCAAAGTTCAAGGTTTGTGTAGTTCATTGCTTTTGACATCTCTAATGTGCCTTTGCCTTTGAATTTTCAAAGCTTTAACTGGGACTGCTAAAGAGAAAATCTCAGCATTGTACCCCAGTGTAGAAACAGGGTCTCCAGATGGGTCACTAGATGACACAAGCAAGTCAGATTCCACATCTTACAGATGTTTCCTGTGAATATATTTCCATTGAGCATGGAACTGTCTATGAAATATCTAACTGGATCCTTATTCAAATACTTGTGAATTCTAACTCATCTCCTTTCTAAAGCAGGGACACTGATGCAGATTATATATTAGGAGGGATCTGAAGAGCCAGGATGTGAACCCCAGCCTGGTTCCAACCCCTGTTCTCTTACTCATTAGAATCACACGCAAGCAATGGATCCATGTGGCATCACTATGGTGCTGACTGGACATGAAGAAGGCCTTTGCTGCCTCTCTTTGTGGCTGCACCATCTTCTGCCTTCTTTCCAGGTTTTTTCTTTTTCTGTGAAGGGAGGCATTACCCTTTTCAGTGTGATGGGAAGATTTACCTGAATGCCATATTTGGCTTCTTTGCTGTGGATTTCTCCCTGTCACACAATTGCTGACCATGTGGGCTATACCATCGCCTTAGAGGCTTAGTCTTGATGCTCAGTGCTTAAAAACAAAAAAACCCAGAACACTTGGTCTTTAGCCTTGCCTTGGCCAGGCTCATGAATAATTACAGTGTGAAGCTGAAAGTTGGGTCTTCCCCCGTACGGCGAGTTTAGGTGATAAGAAATGGAAAAGAAATCTGCTTCTGTAGTCTCGACATTTAATCATTTCTTGCTTTCCGTATCAGAGCAAATAAACACCATACTCCATGCCTGCAGGATTAGATGCTCCCTTTCCTTCTCATTGAATTTCATAGAAGAACATACCATCCACTGCTCAAGCTATTCTCCTCGACTGAGGTTTCTGGTTATCTCAATTGACCTGTAGGCAGGGTTTAGTGAGCCCTCCCTTTCCTGGTGACCTCTGACTCCTCTGGTCAGTTCTCAGCATCACCAGGGAATATCTCAGGTTCCCCCTTCTGCCTTTGTCTGGGTTATGCCTGGGGCTATCTTCCTGATTGTTTTTACCTTCAAGTGACTTTACCACCTCCTGACTTAGATACCCCTGGAGTTCCCTTTGTTGTCCCTTCCCCAGAGCTCTAGAACTTTTCTCTTGGAACCTGCTCTTAAACTTGGGCCTCCTTCCCTTAAGAATATGCCATATAAGGTATGGCTTTTAAACTGCCCTGTATAGGCCAAAGCACAAGTCTGGGATTCACTTTAGACTCTTTTCTTATCCTACCACACAGTGCCACTCAGTTCTACCTATTCAGTATCTCTGAACTTGGTCCATCTCTGCCTTGCCCCAAGTCCCAACCCACATCATATTTTAGAAGATGCAGCCCCACCTTCATACTCATTTCCTTAATCATTTTCTCATCTTCACTCATTCATCTGACTGTTAACCCTCAAAGCCATCCCATTACCCCAGAATAGGCACAGCCTCTTTGGCATGGCCAGCTCTAGAGAACTATCGGGTATCCACAGAAATCTGTTTCCTTGCCTCTACCTTTCTGGTTCAGTAGCTTTTTCTTTGAACTCAGATCCACCCATGCAAATCCCTTCAGATGCTTCAAACACCAGGGTATTGCAGACATGCTGAGAAGCATGGAATGGCAGGGCATGCCAGCAAGCAAAACACATAGCCCTTGCTTCTTGTCCTCTGGCTCCTTCTGTATTCACACAGGGCCCCATCTCTCCCTTTGCCAATGTGTAATTATAGCACTTCATCGTAATTATCTGTTTATTAGTTTCTCTCACCCATTTGACCGGGAGCTCCTGTGGATGATTGATGGGACTTTATGCATTGGGAGACTAGTCCGTGGTGGGAAGAGAGGAAAGGCTGCTTGAAAACACAAGGACACATAATTTTCAAACACATTCATTCCATAAATCAGAAGAAAACTTCAGGAATTTTATAAATGGAAGAAAAAAAGTCTAAGTGACTTTAAAATGACCTGCCTTTCTAATAAAACATTTTAAAATGTATAGCTTTCTTTAAGTATGTGGTTTTAAAAGTATTCTTTTGTGTTTGTGTGCTAACTTGTCTTTAACATGACAGAAAGCAGGATATTATAACTTGGAAGATCATCCTATCATGCTCAGGCATTTCATTAGGGGCCTTTGAAAGTTGGAGTGTGTCCTGGTGCAGGTGTGGGGCCTGTGGGGGCAGCCCTCTCTCCGGGATACCTTCCCAGGATCCCTACTTACTGGACTGGGGTTGATGGCACTTAGAAACGGAAGTGGTTGTGCAAGCTCCAAGGCCTATTTAATCTTTGTCCCAGTTACTGAATTTGCCAAAAAAGGAGGCCAATTAGTTCCAGGTGTGATGCTGAGGTCTCTGATGTGGAACATTCCTGTTGGGAGGTTGGCTCACACCTGCCTGCAAGTGGCTCCAATAGCATCACCTGTCTGGAAGCTGGGACAGAACCTCCACTCACTTGTTTTATTTCAGGGTCCCACATCTTGAGAATCAAGAATGTCTTCGGCGATGTTCCTCCCACCATGAGAAGAATCAGCACTGTTCAGAATGTGCAAGAAACATGTTAAGAAATGACCCTTCGAGAGGTTAGATCACAAAGCTTACTTTTATTGTAAAAAGTTTTTTTCTCCCTTCTCACTAGTTCAAAAAAGACATCTGTGTCCATGAAGCTGGACTTGCCCCTTATTCATGATGTGGTTCTTTTTGCCCAAATGGGTGATTTGTCCCCAAAGAGAATGATGTAACAGTTTCTTTCCCGAAGAAGGAGCATAAAGCAAGCCCGTGCTGAGTTTCACGTACTGTAAAACCCTCTGTTTAATGCTTTCCAGCATTGAATGCTCATCTTATACACCCTTGAAATGTTCCCAATTACAGAGTTCCTTTGCCAACCCCTGGGAAAACCAATTTTACTATTAGTTATACAGACTTGTGGATCCGTGTTTTCATTCTCAACCAAGAATCATGGCAAATTCTCAGCAGCTGATGTATATATGGGGGACTAACATCTTTCATTCTTTCTAAAGCTCCCTGAAGTACCAGATGTAATACAAAATTTGTGGGGGCAAGAAGGCAACCCCAACTCTCTAAGTGTCTGTGGCTCACTTCGTTTACCCCCCTTCTCTTGCCAGACCCTCAGTCCCTGTGGTTTAAACAGAGGTCTATGACCTCAGACTTGAACTTTGGGGAGATTGTCCCCACCCAGATATAAAGGAAATCTATGAGGAGAACATACGGATTTGATTAGAAAATGTGTTCAGGAGTTTGGACGGCTATGTACCAAGAAACGTATTCTCATTCTTGCATAGTGTAAAGCCAGTGAGCAATTTAGGGTTGATTAAGAAATATGGAATTCTGTAACATGGGATATGAATTCTTTTTGAATGGAAACAGAGAAAGTGCTTTAATTGTAGCCCATGTCTAACTTAAAAATCACTATGTTTAAAAGATCACAATAACCAGGCACTGATCTTTAATAAATGTAGAGATAACTTTAAAGGCCATATCCACATTGAAGCTTAAAAGAGAGAGAGAGAGAGAATATTTTCCATATTGCTATCAAAGAGCAATATAAATCACATTCTTATATTCTTTCAATTGTTCTTAGATTGGGTATCAAATTTTCTAAAATTGTCTAAGAGCATTGTATGTTTCCAAGAAAGTACCTCTCAGTCTGGAGAATGGAGGGTAATATGGCGTGGAAAGCAGTATGGCCATGCCTATAAGGAAAGCCCTTTCCTTTTAGAGATAAGGCTTGACTTAGTCCATCTTACAGCTGTAACAAAATACCACAGAGCAATGTATGGGCAATGGCAGCTTGTTTCTCATAGTTCTAGAAGCTGGGATGTCTATGCTTAATGAGTTAGCAAATTCATGACAGACAAAGGCTCAATCTGTACTTTCTTTTTCTTTTTTTTTCTTAGATGTTATCTTTATTTACAATATCTCCTTTCCCAGGTTCCCCTCCAAAAGAAAGGTAATTGTTGCTTCCTATTAGAGTTGGAAATCTGTTCATGTGATTATCTTCTTTTAGTTTTCTTGGAAAATTACTTTTTTGCTTTTTCTAGGATGTAGTTTCCCTCCTTGTGTTGAAGTTTTCCATTTATTACTCTTTGAAGGGCTGGATTTGTGGAAATATATTGTGTAAATTTGGTTTTGTCATGGAATACTTTGTTTTCTCCATCTATGGTAATTCAGAGTTTTGTGTTCTCTTAAGATTTGTATGACATGAACCCAGGATCTTCTGGCTTTCATAGTCTCTGGGGAGAAATCTGGTATAGTTCGGATAGGCCTACCTTTATATGTTTCTTGACCTTTTTCCCTCACTGCTTTTAATAGTCTTTCTTTGTTTTGTACATTTGGTGTTTTTGACTATTATGTAGCAGGAGGAATTTCTTTTCTGGTTCAGTCTTTTTGAGTTCTATAGGCTTCTTGTATGTTCATGGGCATCTCTTTCTTTAGGTTAGGGAAGTTTTCTTCTATAATTTTGTTGAAGATATTTACTGGCCTTTTAAGTTGGAGGTCTTCACTCTCTTCTATTCCTATTATCCTTAGGTTTGGTCTTCTCATTGTCCTGGATTTCCTGGATGTTTTGGGTTAGGAACTTTTTGCATTTTGTGTTTTCTTTGACTGTTACGTCAGTGTTTTCTATGGTATCTTCTCATCTGATTCTTTCTTCTATCTCTTGTATTCTGTTGGTGATGCTTGCATCTATGGTTCCTGACTTCTTTCCTAGGATTTATATCTCCAGAGTTGTCTCTCTTTGTGATTTCTTAACTGTTTCTACTTCCATTTTTAGGTCCTGGATGGTTTTGTTCATTTCCTTCACCTGTTTGACTATGTTCTCCTGTAATTCTTTAAGGGATTTTAGTGTTTCCTCTATAAGGACTTGAACCTGTTTACCTGTGTTCTCCTGTAATTCTTTAAGGGATTTTAGTGTTTCCTCTTTAAGGACTTGAACCTGTT
>JADRCD010213950.1:17352-34201 GCA_019843815.1 Montemys delectorum
AGGACTTGAACCTGTTTACCTGTGTTCTCCTGTATTTCTTTAAGGGAGTTATTCATGCTCTTCTTCCTCTATCACCATCATGAGATATGATTTTGGATCCAAATCTTGCTTTTCTAGTATTTTGGGATATTCAGGACTTGCTATGGTATGAGTACTAGGTTCTGATGAAGCCAAGTAGTCTTGGTTTCTGTTGGTAAGATTCTTGCATTTGCCTTTGCCATCTGTTGATCTCTGGTATTAGATGTTCTTGCTGTCTCTGACTGAAGCTTGTTCCTCCTGTGGGTCTGTAAGCCTGTGTCAGCACTTCTGTGAGATCAGCTCTCTTCTGGTAAGACCCGTGTACAGGGCTGTGGACCATCCCTCCTGAGTCCTGGGGTCAGAACAAACCCTGGAGGCAGGCTCTTTAGTTGTTGGGAAGGGGCAGAGAGGGCTATGGATCTGCAGTCCCTCCTAGGTGAAAAGGGAGGTAGAAAGGATCCTGCGCTGGCTGCCCTCTCAATCTGTACTTTTAAGATGAGCCCAAGCTGTTGCACTCTTTGGAGGAGGGGGCTGTTTCCTCCCAGAAGAGAACAAAGGGCTGACCAAGCCTCCCCCTACTTTTTATAAGGGACTTGCCTAGCCCCACAGGCTGCCCCCTTACAGCTAGTCACTTTTTACTACTGTTACCATGAGAATTAGATTACAGCATCAATTTTGAAGAGACCTAAGCATTCAAACTATGGCAGGGCAAAAACAATTCAAAACAAAACAAAAACAAAACAAAACAAAACCCGAACAAACAAAAAGAAAACAAAGTCAATTCTGGAATTTTTTACTTTACCAGTCACTGTTTTTCACTTGCAAAGTTAGTATGGTAAATGGGGGATACAAAAGATGGAGCCTGAAGCAAGTCTCTGCCCTAAAGACCTACCAGACAATGTATATGTAAAAGGACAAAGAACTCTGCTACCTAGAACATCATACCTTTATTTCTCTTTTTGAAACCTAGGAAGACTTTTCTTTAAGATAGGTAGTGTTACTGGAAAAAAAGATAGCATCCTCAGCAAATGGTGCTGGTTAAACTGGATACCTGGATGTAGACAAGTTCAAATAGATGCATACTTCTCACCCTGTACAAAACTTCAACTTCAAATGGCTAAAGGACTTGAACAGAAGCCAGATACAATACATCTAACAGAAGAAAAAGTGGGGGAGTATCCTTGAACTCATTGGCACAGGAGATGACTTTCTGAACAGAACACCATTATCATAGGCACTAAGATCAACAATTAATAAATGGTACCACATGAAACTGAAAGGCTTCTTTAAGGCAAAGGAACAATGTTATTGGATAAGGTAGCAGCCTACAGAATGGGAAGAGATTTTACCAACTACACATCCAACAGAGGACTAATATGCAAAATATATAAAGAACACAAAACTAGATGTTAAGATAACAACTCAACTTAAAAAGGGAGTACAGATCTAAACAAAGAGTTCTCAAAAGAAGAAATTCAAATGGCTGAAAAACACTTGAATAAATGTTCAACATTCCTAGTCATCAGGAAAATGCAGTAGCTAAGATCAATAAAACAAGTTGCAGCTCATGCTGGAAAGGAGGTAGAGTAAGAGTAACACTCACCCCTTGCTGGTGGGAATGCAAACTTGTGCATTTACTATGGAAATCACTGTGGTAGTTCCTCAGGAACTTGCAAGCTGATCTATCTCAACATGAAGCTGTACTACTCTTGGGCATATATCTAAAGGTCACTTCATCCCAGCAAGCAGACACTTGCTCAACCACATTCATCACTGCTTTATTAATAGTAGCCAGAAATTCGAAACAACCTAGATGTCTGTCAATGAATGAATAAAGAAAATGTAGTATATTTACGCAATGAAACATTACTCCATTGTGAAAAAGCAAAATCATGAAATTCACAGATAAATAAATGAAACTAGAAAAAACAAACAACTCCCCTGCCCTTGCCAAAAAAAAAAAAAAATCCTGAGTGAGGTGACTTGAAATCAGAAAGATAAATATGGTATGTGATCCTTTGTATGTGGTGTTAGCTATTAAAGACCAGATAAGGACTCTACAATCTATAGAATCACAGAGGTTAGCTTTAGAGTAAGGGGCTTGTGGGAGGGGCAGCTCTCCTTAGGAAGGAGAAATAGAATAGATAATTACAGATAGGAGTAGAGTGGAATGGGCGAATAACGTGGAGAGAGAGAGGGAAAAAGGGATCTAGGAAGGGAATGTGGGACAAAGGACAGCTAAAAGTAAGGGCCATATTGAGGGGACGTATGGAAATCAAATATAGTAGAAGCTTCCCAAAATACATACACATGTGAATACAGTCTAAATGGAATTTCTAAATAACTGAGGAGGCAGCACTCCAACTAGACATCAATCATCATCAATGAAGCTTCAGTACTTGGAACTGAGACGTTGGCCAAAAGGGTCCTATGAAATTTCCCAAACAACCTAGGTTGTTGCAGACTATAGGACTCTCCACAAACTGATACTAAAGCCCTATTGCTGATGACAGCACCTATACAACTCGTGGTGCCTACATAGAACCTTTACTCATATGTGCTAGCATTTTTGGTACAGGAAGGTATTCTTCATGTTACCAAAGGAGAAATGTAAACATCAACCCAGCTACAAAAGTTCCAGTTTACAATGATGTCTTGCCAGCAAGATAGTCACGTGCAATGGTGATGCACAGCCTGTGGGAGTAACCAACCAATATCTGATTTTAAGATCTACTCCTTGATATAAAAACCCATATTTGATGCTTCTTTTATGGACTACATAATCCAGGGACCTAGTGTAAAGCAAAATACTATTCTATAAAGGAACATAGCAATAAAATGACTCCTAATGATACTCTGCTGCACTCATAGATAAGTAGCTTGCTTAGCCGTCACTAGAGAAGCTTCCTCCTGCAGCAGTTGGAAAAAGATACAGAGATTCAAAGGCAAAAACTATGTGGAGAGTGGGAAACTTTGGAACATTAAGCCCTAAAATATGGGTCCCCATCAGATTTCTCCCTTCAGAGCTCAGGGAAGCCTGCAGAGGGGTTCAGCATTTATAAGTACACGAGAAAGCGAAACTGGATTTCTAGGTTATAATGACATTTGCATAACATAAACAATGTGGGAGGAGTCAGGAAAGAGTCAGGAAAGAGTCATGGGGAAGTCAAAGGGAAGCTGGGCTGCCTGGTGTGTCCGCTCTTGAGGGCGGTGGCTCAGGGTGTCCCGCAGGTCTCAGCGCTGGGAGAGGTTGGAGGCTCAGCTGGGGTGGGAGCACAGTTCAACAGTGGATGTCCTCAGGCAGTCAGTTTGTTTACATTCAATAATGTCTTCAGTCAGCGGACGTGCTAGCCACCAGGTGTACCTTCTTCTGGCATCCTCGAAGGTGGAACTCAGTGTAGTGGGCCTTTGTTTTAGGCACAGCAGGTGTGAGCTGACAGTCTCTGGTTGTAAGCTCTGATGTCATGGAGTTGAGGCAGGAGGGAGGGACCCAACACTACTGACATGCTGAGGACACACCATGAAAACAAGGAATACACGGGTGTGTAGCGCTGAGGCAGGAGAAGAAAATGGTCAGAGAGGAATGGAAGAAGCCACAATGCAATGGTATTTTCAAAGGCTTTGGAACTCACTATGGATTCTTGACACATACCTGAGCTACTTCGATACTGATGTTTGGGCAAGGCTTAACATTAGTGGAAAGATACATTTCAACATTGCTACCTCTGACAATTGTTCAGTTCTCAAGAATTACAGACTTTGACAACTTGACTTTGTGAATAACAGTAAGATCTGTTTTTTTTGGGTGGTTGCCAATGCTTATGTTATAGCTACACACATAGTATATAGCACATATAGTAGATTCTTTTGTAATGACATGGAACATACATATAGCCTAAAAAACTATCCAGGCATAAGTGAGCAGATATTTTTGGTTGTCTGTTTAAAGCATGTGACATCAACACTAGTAGCACAGTCTTCTCTGATAGTGTCTGTAATTTCTGCTTACTTTAAAACATTATTTACTTGTAAGATTGGTAAAAAGCTTCTCGTGTTTGAGCTGAATTAACACTACCACTTGTTTGGGAATTGTGATATATTGCAGTGCAGGAAGATAGCATTTAAGCTAGAAGATGCATCATCTGGGACATAAGCTTGCTGTGAACAATTTTAGATTTCATTTAAAAGATGACCTCTTTGAATGGCTCTGTGGCTGTAAAAACAAAACAAAACAAAAAAACAAAAACAAAAGTGCTTTCAGATTTTTATGCACATTGAACAAGCCATTTGTATGTATCACTTCATATGAAGTGATGCCTTTATGCCTTTAAGTTTCTAGAAAGATCTAGAAGTTTGACTTTATGTACTCTAGTTGGTCAGAAAGACTAACTCAAGTTCAGATCTGTAACTGACTTTTAACATTTCTATCTCTTTATGAGCATATTTTTTCTTTCTTTTCTCCATTTCTCTTGCTTTCTTTACCCCCTTCAGCTTCTGTCTAAATGAGGATATGTCTGGTTATAGAATCCCATTGGTAATAAATCTTCTAGTTGTCTTGTTTGGACATCCTGCTGAGCCCCTTCTCCCATACCTTAGGTCCCCTCTCAGCATTCTCTTATTCTGCAGACTTGGCGTATTGGAGAACATGTTGCTTGATGTTGGCAGTAAACTTAGAGCAGTCCTCAAGCAAATAACTCGCTCTCAGACTCTTCAGTCTGCTGAGGACTTTTCCAAAAACAAAAATAATTGAGTAAAACCCACAGGTATAAGATCTTCTAAGTGGGGCTCTCAGGTTTTAAACTAAATGTTGATGCGGTTGTCAACTGGTGGCTTTCTTTCAACCCTTTTTAGGCAGTGTGTGTGTGTGTGTGTGTGTGTGTGTGTGTGTGTGTATCACTTTCCCTCATTTCATTCATCAATCAGCAGAATCTCCTGGCTCTGTGTAATGGTGTAACAGTACTGGTTCCCAAAGGCTCATGGCCAGGAGCATGTTTGCCAGCAGATAGACTTAGGGGAGTGAAAAGCTCATGAAGGCTTAGATTTGGTCAATGATGGAGTCATATGACAGATGGTGAGCAGATGGAAACTGAGAGGTAGAGTCTAGTCAGAAGAAGTATGCAACTGGAGGTGTGTATACCTGGGAAGGGAAACTTGTCTTTGACCCCAGCTGTTCATTCCTTGTCTGCTTTCATGTTGTCATGCAATGAGCTCCGTATGCTATACACTCTCTACCATGATGTATCTGCCTTATGTTAGGTCCAAAGTAATGGAGCTGAATGACCATGGGCTGAAACTTCTGAAATATGAGCTAAACAACTGTCCCTTTTTTTTTATGAATTGTCACAGCAATGGGGGAAAACTAACCCAGATATGTGGATACTCCCACACTTAAGCACACTAACAAGATTATTTTATGTGCTCTTAAGGAAGCATCATGAAAGAAAAAGCATCCCTTGGGAGCCTTGGTTGGTAATTTCCCTGATGTTTTCTTTAAGGCAAAGTGGCTTCCTTCCTCTCAGTGTCTATACACTGGAAAATATCCCTAAGAATTGGGATGGTACTGGAGACAGAATATTATACCAGATGTGGCATTTCCTAATGGGTGCTCAAGTTTTGAAGCAAGAGAGTACTCAAGCTTACATTATTGTTGCCTTGTGATTAGCTACCTATTGCTACATAGCATTGTTGGACTTGCCCATGAGGTGACATGGCCTGGAGAAGAGTTTGTCAGAACTATAAAAGTATCTGAGAGAACTGCTTCCTGCTGCATTTAGGTAAAGGAGGCAATAGGCAGACTCACTGGAAACTGTGGGACTCAAATGCGTAATGGAGAAAAGTCCACCAGGCCAAAGAGATCCAACTGGGTTTAATAAAGGTTATGCCCTTTGCTTATGTATAGTGGAATTCAAGTGTTTATGTAATTTATAAAGAAGAGACATTTATTTCTCACAGCTATGAAATAAAAATCAAGGTACCTGTGAAATAAAAATCAAGGTACCTGTGAAATAAAAATCAAGGTACCAGGATTTAGTTTCAAGTTCATGCTCTACTTCCAAATTATATCTTGTTGCTGTGTCCTCACATGGCAGAATAATAGAAAAAAAAAAAGGAACAGTTGCAGGAGACCATTTGTAATGAGATATAAACCACTCATGACTGGCGTTTTTATCACAATATTATAACAGTGGTTTCATTAGTGAAAAGGATTAGTAACAATAACAATAATGGTAACAACAATAATAATAATATGACAAAGCAAACAACATATCATATTGTGCCAATACCATCACTTTAGAGAGGTTATAGTAGTTTGGATCTGGAATATTCTCCAAAGGCTTATATGTTGGCGTGTCCTTAGCAGCCACTGTTGGGAAAGAATAGAACCATTAGAAAGCAAATCCTGAGGAGAAGAAACTGGTTAACTGTGTACATACTCTTGAAGCTGACACTGAGATCCTGGATTCTTTCCATCTGACTCTACTTCCCAGGTACCATGAAGCGACTGCGCTTCCTTCATCATGTGCCTCTGCCATGTATTTTCTCACCACAGGTCCAAATTAACAAGGCAAGGGGACTGAGTATAGAAACCATGGCCAAACTTTTTTTTTCATTTTAAGTCAAATATTTTGAGTATTTTCACACTTTCATAGGAAAGACTGAAAAACCATCTAATACTGGTGAGTCTCATTATAGACATACATTTGTGCATAATCAAAGAAAAGAAGGGAAAGGGGTGATTTTATTAAAATGGAATCAATGATAAATTCTATATTTAAGTAAAAAGGATTATGTTTAATTTTACTTGACTTAAGTATTATGAGAGAATAGTGGAGGATAGCAATGGGATTGTTATAAGTCATTGTATGTTTGCTTTTTGTTTTTTGACACTGATTCACTCTGTAGCCCAAGGTGACCTTGGATTCATTATATTGCTCTGGTTTACCTTACTTTCTTATAAATCTTCCTGCCCCAGCCTCTTGACTGTTAGATTACAGGTGTGAGCCATAATGGCCAACTCGTAATTATCCCTTTACCCCCAAAAGTAGTAGTTTATTTAGTATCCCTAGAAAGTTAAGGGAGAGAAATATTAAAAGATTGAAGTCATTACCATTACAACTTGCTCATAGTGCCTTCTACTTTATAAGAAATAAACTGACTCTTTAATGAAAGTATGAGAGTATATTTTTGTACTTTTTTCAATTTTTTCCATGCTCTGGGTTTGACCCTTCTCAATGGTTGGAGATTTGTTTGTATTACCAAATGTTGCCAGTGAATTATGACTAGCCATGATATGTGCCTCTTATGAGCAAAAAGTATGCACATGCCAAAGCTTGTGGCTTGGGGCCAAGAGGTTTAGCTTTCTACAATGGACATAGCATTCTCTAAGGAGGGGCTGTTCTTTAAGGTTGGATATGACAAGGAATGAACTTGTGGAGATGACATAGCCACAGTTGAGTCTCCATCTTAGCTAATGTGACAAGATAAAAATATTTGTTATTGTAATTTAGTAGGAAATTGGGTTTATTTATTATATACATCAAAATATAATACTATTAAGGTCTTATATTTATATTCAATTTGATAAATAATTCATCTAGTTTTTAGTCTGAGTTTTTTTTTGTCTGAGTTTTAATTTAAGTGGATTTAGTTCCTAGTACCAGTGATTTATATTGGCCTTTCTAGGTCTGAGTGACATTTCATCTTCAAATAGGTTTTTCTGAAATTATTTTGTTTTAAGAATTTTCAAATTTCTGAATATGGTTCTGTGGCTCAAATTGATTTGAATACAGACTTGACTGGGTATAAGAATTTTGGATTATAAATTATTCATCTTAAATTTAAATATAAAAGAACATTAAAAGAGGGATGGACATCTGTAGAGAGCAGTCCGAACTGCACCCTAAAGATGGCGACAGCTGGCTGAGAGCTTTGAGATAAACAACTCCTTATTTGGCTTGAAGGTTGTGCTTCTGCGTGGCCTGATCTTACGTGTTTTCCCTGGCCTATGGAGAGATGACACGTGGCATGAGTTCATGGGCTCCTACTAGGGGATATAAGGGATTGTGGGCTCACCTCCACACAATGCTGCCAGTAAAGTATCCTGAGTAAACCGCTAAGAGAAGGAACTGGTTGTGTTGTGTCTTAATTCCTGTTGGTCAGGGTTGGCGCAGCGCAGAGATCTTTCCAACTTCTGAGATCTTCTTCAATTTCCTTCTTTAGAGACTTGAAGTTTTTGTCAAACAGATCTTTTACTTGCTTAGTTAAAGTCACACCAAGGTATTTTATATTATTTGTGACTATTGTGAAGGGTGTTGTTTCCCTAATTTCTTTCTCAGCCTGTTTATCCTTTGTGTAGAGGAAGGCCACTGGTTTGCTTGAGTTAATTTTATATCCAGCTACTTTGCTGAAGTTGTTTATCAGGTATAGGAGCTCTCTGGTGGAATTTTTGGGGTCACTTAAGTATACTATCATATCATCAACAAATAGTGATAATTTGACTTCTTCCTTTCCAATTAGTATCCCTTTGACTTCCTTTTGTTGTCTAATTGCACTGGTTAGGACTTCAAGTACCATATTGAATAGGTAGGGAGAGAGTGGACAGCCTTGTCTAGTCCCTGATTTTAGTGGGATTGCTTCAAGTTTCTCTCCATTTAGTTTGACATTGGCTACTGGTTTGCTGTATATTGCTTTTATTATGTTTAGGTATGGGCCTTGAATTTCTGATCTTTCCAAGTCTTTTATCATGAAGGGATGTTGAATTTTGTCAAATGCTTTCTCAGCATCTAAAGAGATGATCATATGTTTTTTTTTTCCTTTGAGTTTGTTTATATAGTGAATTATGTTGATGGATTTCCAAATATTGAACTATCCTTGCACCCCTGGAATGAAGTCTACTTGATCATGATGGATGATCATTTTAATGTGTTCTTTGATTTGGTTTGCAAGAATTTTATTGAGTATTTTTGCATCAATATTGTAATCCCCATCAAAATTCGAATTCAATTCTTCACAGACTTAGAAAGAACAATTTGCAAATTCATCTGGAATAACAAAAAAACAAGGATAGCCAAAACTATTCTCAACAATAAAGGAACCTCTGGTAGAATCACCATCCCAGACCTTAAGCAGTACTACAAAGCAATTGTGATAAAAACTGCATGGTATTGGTACAGTGACAGACAGGTAGATCAATGGAATAGAATTGAAGACCCAGAAATGAACCCACAAATCAATGCCCACTTGATCTTTGACAAAGGAGCTAAAACCATACAGTGGAAAAAAGACAGCATTTTCAACAAATGGTGCTGGCTCAACTGGTGGTTAGCATGTAGAAGAATGCAAATCGATCCATTCTTATGTCCTTGTACAAAGCTCAAGTCCAAGTGAATCAAGGACCTCCACATAAAACCAGATACACTCAAACTAATAGAAAAGAAAGTAGGGAAGAGCCTCAAGCACATAGGCACAGGGGAAAATTTTCCTGAACAGAACACCAAAAGCTTATGCTCTAAGGTCAAGAATCAACAAATGGGACCTCATAAAATTGCAAAGCTTCTATAAGGCAAAAGACACTGTCAATGGAACAAAACGGCAACCAACAAATTGGGAAAAGATCTTTACCAATCCTATATCTTATAGAGGGTTAATATCTAGTATATACATAGAACTCAAGAAGTTAGACTCCAGAGAACCAAATAACTCTATTAAAAATGGGGTACAGAGGTAAACAAAGAATTCTCAACTGACAAATACTGAATGGTTGATAAGTATCTAAAGAAATGTTCAGCATCCTTAGTCATCAGGGAAATGCAAATCAAAACAACCCTGAGATTCCACCTCACACCAGTCAGAATGGCTAGGATAAAAAAATCAGGTGACAGCAGATGCTGACTAGTTTGTAGAGAAAGAGGAATACTATTTCATTGCTGGTGGGAGTTCAAGCTGGTACAACCACTCTGGAAATCAATTTAGCAGTTCCTCTGGAAATTGGACATGGTATTATCAGAGGACCCAGCTATACTACTCCTGGGCATATACCCAGATGATGCTCCATCATGTAATAAGGACACATGCTCCACTATGTCCATAGAGCCTTATTTATAATAGCCAGAAACTGGAAAGAATGCAGATGTCCTTCAACAGAGGAATGGATACAGAAAATGTGGTACATCTACACAATGGAGTATTACTCAGCTATTAAAAACAATACATTTATGAAATTCTTGGGGAAATGGATGGACTTGGAGAATATCATCCTGAGTGAGGTAACCCAATCACAAAAAAAAAAAAAACCCCACACACACATGGTACGCATTCTCTGATAAGTGGATATTAGCCCAGAAGATTGGAATACACAAAATATAAACCACAAACCATAGGAAACTCAAGAAGAAGGAAGACCAAAGGGTGGATACTTCATTCCTTCTTAAAAGGGGGAACAAAATACCCATGGAAGGAGTTGTAGAGACTAACTATGGGGCAGAGACTGAAGGAAGGACAATTCAGGGACTCCTCCACCTGGGAATCCTTCCCATATTCAGTCATCAAATCTAGATACTATTGTAGATGCCAGCAAGTGCTGGATGACAGGAGCCTGATGTAGCTGTCTCCTGAGAGGCTCTGACAGTACCCAACTAATATAGAAGCAGAGGCTTACCGCCATCCATTGGACTGAGTACAGGGTCCCCAATGAAGGAGCTAGAGAAAGGACCCAAGGAGCTGAAAGGTTTGCAGCCCCTTAGGATGAACAACAATATGAACTAACTAGTACCCTGAGAGCTCTCAGGGACTAAACTACCAACCAAAGAGTACACATGGTGGGACTAATGGCTCCAGCAGCATATATAGCAGAGGATGGCCAAGTCTGTCATCAATGGGAGGAGAGGCCCTTGGCCCTGTGAAGGTTCTATGCCCCAGGGAATGCCAGGACCAGGAAGCAGGAGAGGGTAGGTTGGTAGGGGGGGAGATAGGGTTTTTTTATTTTTCTTTTTATTTTTTTCTTTTTTTTTTCCAGAGGGGAAACTGGGAAAGGAGATATCATATAACATGTAAATAAAGTAAATATATTATAAAATATATATGCTAAAAAAAAAGAGGGTTGGAGATGTAGCTCAGTGTTTAACAACTTACTTAACAAATAAAAGGTTCTAGGTTTGATACCTACCACTACCACCACCACTACCAAACACCTCCCCCTGACACACACAACATTACCATCACCATCACCATCACCATCACTAGTGGGTCTATGTTTTGCCTCACTCTGAGCTGTGTGAATGCCACATAGGAAAATGAAACACAGGAGTACTAGGCTTATATTCTTTCCTTGCTGCCATTAAGTGCTGGCTCATAGCATGCCAACACTTACTCAGGGGAGGAAGAATGTAGACTAAGATTAGGGTCCCCAGCTAGTATTACTTCTGGTGAGAAACAGCACAGGCTGGGGCCAAAGCTGTGACTTCTAAACTCCTGGGCACACAGACACCACTGGAAACCATGAGGTGTTGAGAACTAGGAGGCCTTGGCACACCATGAGCTCAGGGCCAGGAGGAAGGAATTTGGCTTAGCTCAGGGTGAGTGTCAGGAGCTCAGAGGGGCCTTGCTAATGAGGGTTTTCCTTCATGGTGGTTCTTGATGAGTGTGACAGTCCTTGCTTGTCCAAACTGTTTCTTCATGGGGAAAGGGGCACATACAACTTATTCAGGGTGGACCAGGTATTTAAATACTTTTTGCAGGAAGGAATGTCCAGGAAGGAAAGCTTATTGGCTAAACCCTCAGGGCTGCCCATCTAGATACCTCATTAATATGGGGAACTCTGGGCATTATGTTACCTGACCAATTGTAGTCTTAGTGGGGTATTGTGGTCACATGCTCCAGAACAGGAATCTGGTTGGGAGCAGATTCATACGCGTATCTTTCTCAATTGTGAGAATTGCTGGGGATCCTTAATCTGCTTGACTTTACCAGTTTTTCTGTCTAGTGACACAGTTCTACTTGCCCTTAAGTACACCACCACCATTACTACTGCCACCACAAGAATAACAGAAGAAAAAGGGAGAAAGGTTAAAATAAAGTGGAATATGATCCATGATGCTGCAGAAAAAAAGAAGAGTTCAGACTGACAGTTTTAATACAAGTGATGTTTCCTTTTTCCTGAATAATTAATAGTTGACTGCTTGAAGTTTAGAGAAGAGATGAGGCTATATCTCAACAGGAATAATTACAAATCAATTTATTAAGTTTTTATTTTTAATTTTTCATTTCTCTTATTCTGATTTCTTTACTGAATTCTTCACTTAAAGAATATCAAAATAGTTAATATTCACTGACTTCTATCATTCTGCTCAGATTTCTGCCTTCCTTCCTGAGGAGGTATGGCAGGCTCCAGGAACATCTAGGTTAGTTAGGCCCCTCCTCCACCAATCCCCTGCCTGCCAAGTTCACTTGGGCCACAGTCAGCAGAAGTGAGCTGAACACTCTCCCCTGACCTCGATCATCTGGTCCACAGCTCTGCCTGCCTTCCTGACATAATATGTGGAGACCCAGGAACAATCAGGTGCATTTTGGACAGAGCAGTGATGAGCAACAAGCTGTTCCCTGAGCTCTTTCTTCAGACCCAGGGCTCTTCCTTCCTTCCTGAAGAGTCCTGATGTAATCAGGAATATCCAGACATTATCAGGGACAACAAGATGGCTAAAGGTCAGTATAAAAACACAATCAACAAAAGCCAGGGCAATATGACACTGCCAGAGGCCAGTTATTCTACTACAGCAAACTGTGGATTTCTTAATAGAGCCAAAGCATAAGAAGATGATCTTAAATTCTATCCTGTAAAGATGATAGAGGCCTTTGAAGAGGAGATGAATCAATCCCTTAAAGAAACATAGGAAAATGTAACCAAACATGTGAAGGAAATGGATAAAACTGTTTAAGACTGAAAATAGAAATAAAAACAATAAAGAAAACACAAACTGAGGGAAATGGAAATGGAAAACCTAGGGAAGAGAACAGGACCTACAGATGCATCACCAACATAAAGCAAGAGGTGGAAGACAGATGCTCAGGCATGGAAAATACAATTGAGGAGATAAAAGAAATCAATACATTGGTCAAAGAAAATGCTCAATCTAAAAAGTTCCCGACACAGGAGGTCCAAGAAATCTGGGACACTATGAAAAGAACAAACCTAAGAATAACAAGAAGAGAAGAAGGAGACGATTCCCAAATAAAAAGCCTAAAAAATATTTTCAACGAAACATAGATGAAACCTTCACAACCTAAAGAAAGATATGCCTATAAACCTAAAAGATTACAGAACAACAAATAGTTTGGATCAGAAAAGAAAACCTCACACCACATAATAAAATTTAAACAATATCTATCCACAAATCCAGTCCTACAAAAGATACTAGAAGGAAATTCCAACCTAAGGAGACTAACTACACCCAAGAAAACACAAGAGATAAGTAAACTCACACCAACAAACTGAAGGCAGGGAAGCATACACACACACACATACACACACACACACACACACACACACACGCACACGCACATGCACACGCACATGTACACGCACACGCACAGACACACACTACCATGTGACATCTCTCAACATCAGTGGACTCAGTTCCCCAATAAAAAGACACAGGTTAACAGAATGGATATATAAACAGGATCCATCATTCTGTTGTATAAAAGAAACACATTTCAGCCACAAAGATAGACATTACCTCAGAGTAAATGACTGGGGAAAGTCTTATCAAGTAAAAAAGACCCAAGAAACAAGATGGATTAGCTATTCTAGTAGCTAATAATATGACTTTTTTTTGTCTTTTTGTTTTTGTTTTTGTTTTTGTTTTCAAGACAGGGTTTCTCTGTGTAGCACTGGTTGTCCTGGAACTCACTCTGTAGACCAGGCTGGCTTCGAACTCAGAAATCCACCTGCCTCTGCCTCCTAAGTGCTGGGATTAAAGGTGTGTTTCACCACTGCCTGGCACATAAAATGACTTTCAATTAAAATTAATCAAAAGAAATATAGGACACTTCATTCTCAACAAAGGAAAAATCCACCAAGAATGAAGTCTCAATTCTGAACATCCATTCCCAAAATGCAAGGGTACCCACATTCATAAAAGAAACTTTACTTAAGCTCAAAATAAACATTGACCCTCACACAAAAATAGTGGGAAACTTCAGCATCCCACTCTCACAATGGACAGGCCATAAAACAGAAACTAAACAGAGACACAGTGAAACTAACAAAAGTTATAAACCAAATGGATTTAATAGATACCTACATAATATTTCACCCTGAAACAAAAGAATATACTTTCTTCTTAGCACCTCATGGAACCTTCTCCAAAATTGAACATATAGTCAGTCACAATGCAAGCCTCAACAGATATAAGAAAATAGAAATAATTTCTTGTATTTTATCAGACTACAATAGATTAAAGCTGAACTTCAACAACAACAGAAACAACATAAAGCCTATAAACTCATGGAAACTGAACAACTCTACTTAATGACCACTGGATCAGGGAAGAAATAAAGAAATTAAAGACTTTCTATAATTCAGTGCAAATGAAGGTACAATATATCCAAACTTATGAGACACAACAAAAGCAGTGCTAAGAGGAAAGTTCATAGCATTAAGTGCCTTCATAAAGAAATTGGAGAGATCTCATACTAGTAACTTAAAAGCACACCTAAAAGTTTTAGGATAAAAAGAAACAAACACATCCAAGAAGAATAGATAGAAATAAATAATCGAAGTCAGGACTGAAATTGATACATTAGAAACAAAAAGAACAATATAGGAATCAATGAAACCAATAGCTGATCCTTTGGAAGAATATCAAGATAGACAAATCTTTGGCCAGACAGACAGTATCCAAATCAACAAAATCAGAAATGAAAAGGGTGACATAACAATAGACACTGTGGAAATCCAAAGAATCAGTAGGTCTTACTTCAAGTCCTGTGCTACACTAAATTGTAAAATCAAAATGAAATGGACTATTTTTTGACAGATCCCACTTACCAAAGTTAAATCAAGATCAGGTAAACAATTTATATAGACCTACAACCTCTAAGAAAATAGAAGCACTTTTCAATTGTCTCCCAACCAAAAAAATCCCAGGACCAGATGGTTTTAGCATAGAATTCTACCAGATTTTCAAAGAAGAGTTAATAGTAATACTCCTCAAGCTATTCCATAAAATAGAAACAGAAGAGACATTGGCAAACTCATTCTACAAGGCCACAGTCACCCTGAAAGCTAAATTACACAAAGACTCAACAAGGAAGAAACATTTTAGACCAATTTTTCCTTACTAACATTGATGTAAAAATACTCAACTACTTGGTGCCAGAACCCAAGAACGTATCAAAAACATCACCCACCATGATCAAGTTCATGCTAGGGTGCAGGGATGGATGGTTCAATATGTGAAAATACATTAATATAACCCATGTTATGAACAAAATTACATGATCATCTTATAAGATGATGAAATCAGCTTTTGACAAAAACACTCCTTCATGTTAAAAGTCTTGGAGAGATCAGGGAACCAAGGTGCATACCTAAACACAATAAAGAAACTATACAGCAACACAATAGTCAACATCAATTTAAATGAAGAGAAATTTAAAGCAATTCCACTAAAATCAGGGTCAGGAAATAGTTGCCTACTCTCTTCATATCTATTTATTATAGTACTTGAAGTTCTAGCTAGAGCAGTAAGACAACTAGAGAAGATCAATGGGATACAAATTGGAAAAGAAGAAGTCCAAGTATCACTATTCACAGATGATTTGATAGGATACATAAGTGATCCCAAAAATTCTACCAGATAACTCTACATCTGATAAACACCTTGAGTAAAGTGAATGGATACAAAATTACCAAAAAGAAAATCAATGACTCTCTTTTATACAAACAATAAATCGACTGAGAAAGATATTAGGGAAACAACACTCTATGAAATATATACAAATTATATAAAATATCTTGGTGTAACTCTAACCAAGCAAACGACAGACATATATGACAAGAACTTCACATCTCTGAAGAAAGAAATTGAGAAAGATATCAGAATATGGAAAGATTCCCCCATGTTCATAGGTCCATAGGATTAACAGAGTAAAAATGACCATCATACTAAAAGCAATCTAAAGATGCAATGAAATTCCCATCAAAATTCCAGTGCAATTCTTTACAGACATTGAAAGATCAATTCTCAACTTCATATGTAAAACAACAACAACAACAACAACAACAACAACAACAACCACAACCACAACGGGAAAGCTAAGGCAATTCTGTACAGTAAAAGAACTTCTGGAGATATCATCATCCCTGATTTCAAGCTGTACTATAGAGCAATAGTAATGAAAAGCCATTAAAAACTGCATGGTATTTGCATGAAAACAGACAGGTTGATGAATAAAGTAGAATTAATGACCTAGAAATAAACTCACACACCTATTGACACTTGCTTTTTGAGAAAGAATCCAAACCATACAATAGAAAAAAGAAATCATCTTCAATGAACGGTGCTGGTATAACTTGATTTCTGCATGTAGAAGAATGCAAATATATAGATATTTAGCATCCTGAACAAAACTCAAGTCCAAATGGTTCCAAAACTTTAACAAAAAGCAAGACACACTAAATCTAATAGAAGAAAACATGGGGGAACTGCCTCGAACATATGGGCACAGGAGACAGCTTCCTGATCAGAACACCAATGGCTGAGGCACTAAGATCAACAATTAACAAATGGGACATAAAAAACTTCTGTAAAGGCAAAGGACACAATCAACC
>JADRCD010213951.1:0-22682 GCA_019843815.1 Montemys delectorum
TATAGTCAATGTTCTTCAGCAAAAATAACATTTTAGAAAGAACAAAGAACCAGCTGATTTTCCTGCCAAACAGTTTTCCACAAATTTGACCATGGATGCATTATACAATCTTTAAATACATCCAAAAGTCTAAGTTTATAAAATGATTATATGTACTAACTCTTTATTAGAACAATTTACTAAATATATAGAAGAATGGAAATAATATGATTTTAAATGTATCCTTAACATTCAGTGTTTTCATAACCAAATGAGTACTTGCTAATTACAATTTACATGTTTTAATTTAATCTAACTTTTTGTTTAAATTATCTAAAGTCACTAGAATATATGACCTACCATAAAATAGTACCATCACAAATTAATTTATATTGCCACTCTAAGAGAAAACACATAGCGTTCAGTCCTGTGATTTATAAAATATTTGTTAACATCTGATGATGGCATAGTGAGTGTATTCCTAAAGGATGATAATGGAGCTGAAAATTCCCATTATTCAGTGACTGCATAGCTATTTAAAAAGCTATATCATACAGGTATGATGTTGTTTTATAGATTAATATGCTTTTATACCAACAGGGTCAACATATAACTATACCAGTGGGTCTCAACCTGTGAGTTGAGACATCCTTAGAGGTCAAAAGACCCTTACATAAGAATAGCCTACCTTGCATAGATAGGGAGAGAGTGGGCAGCCTTGTCTTGTCCCTAATTTTCAGACCATATAAAGCTTAAGAAGAATGAAGACCAAAGTGTGGATGCTTCAGTGCTTCTTAGGAAGGAGAACACAATATTCGCAGGAGGAAATATGGTGACTCTATGGAGCAGAGACTGAAGAAAAGGCCATCCAGGTACTGCCCCACCTGGGGAGCCATCCCCCACACACTGTGCTATTGTGGATGCCAGGAAGAACTTGCTTAAGAGAGCCAGATATGGCCAGAGTCTGACAAATACAGAGGCAGATGCTTACAGCCCATCATTGGACTGAGCACAGGGTCCCCTATGGAGAAACTGGAGAAGAGACTGAAGGAGCTGAGGGGATTTTCAGCCCCATGAAGGGAAACAAAAATTTCAACTGACCCTCTAGAGCTCCCAGAGACTGGACCACCAACCAAGGAGTACACAGGGAGAGACCTATGGCTCTGCATATGTGGCAGAGGATAGTCTTGTTGGAAATCAGTGGGAGAAGTGGCCCTTGGTACTATCAGGGTTCAATGCCACAGTGTAGGGGAATGCCGGGACAGGAAGTCAAGAGTGGGTGGGGGGAGCACACTCATAGTGAAAGGAGGAGAGAGGTTAAGATATTGGGTTTCCAGATGGGAGACCTGGGAAGGGGATAACATTTGAAATGTAAATAATGGAAATATCCAATTAAAGAAAAAACAAAAGAAATCTTAGGACAGTCAAATTCAACTGAAGTTATGAACAACAGCATACACTTTAAAAGAATAGTACAACCAAAACATATAGGAGATTCCGATTCTTAATAGAATGACTGGAGTTTCCTCAGGAAATTGGAAATAGATCTACTTGAAGACCCAGCAATATCACTCTTGGAAATATACCCAAAAGTTGTCTCAACATGGCACAGAGGTATCCACTCCACTATGTTCACAGCAGCCTTATTTGTGGTAGCCAGAAGATGGAAACAACCTAGATGTCCCATGACAGAATAATGGATACAGAAAATGTGTTTCATTTACACAATGGAATCTACTCAGGTATTAAGAACAAGGACATCATATCTTTTGCTGTAAAAAGTATAGAACTAGAAAATATCATCCTGAGTGAGGTAACTCATACCCAAAAGGGCATGCATGGTATGTACTCACTAATAAGTGGATATTAGCCAAAAAAAAGAAAAGAAAGAAGAAAGAAAAAAGGAAGAACAGAATACCAAAGATACAGTCCACAGAACTCAAAATGTCAACAAGTTGAAGGGCCCAAGTGAGGACACCTCAGTCCCACTGGTTAAGAAGTAGCAATCACAAGTGGGGAGGGAGAGAGGGACCTGAGAAGAAAAGTGGATGGGGTTGGGGTTGGAGGGAGAGAGGGGAACCTGATCTGGTATTGGGTGAGGGAAAAGGACTGAAGCCCTGAGGGCCAGAGGAAGGAAAAGAAAACAGGCAACCTCGGGAGATAGGAGGTTGGGGGACCCTCCAGAATGGATCAGAGACCTGGGAGGTGAGAGACTCTCAGGACTCAAAGGGAGGGACCTTAGATGAAATGCCTGGAAGTATGGCTTTTATAGAGTCCACCTCCAGCAGAAAGACAGGGGATCGAATGTGGGAGGGGTAGTTTACCATCCCAGTCAAAACTCTCACCCATAATTGTTCCTGTCTGAAAGAACTACAGGGATGGAAATGGAGAGAAACCTGAGGAAAAGAAGGTACAGTGATGATCCCAAAGTGGGACACAGCTCAAGAGAAGCTCCCAAGGCCTGACACTATTATTGAGGCTATGGAGCGCTCACAAAAAGGGACCTAGCATGTCCACACTCTGGAATACCCATCAAGCAGCTGGAAGAATCAGATGCAGATATTTGCACCCAACCAATGTACAGAAGCTGCTGACTTTTGACCCCTGTGGTTGAATTAGGGAAAAGCTGGCAGAAGCTGAGGAGGAGGGTAACCCTGTAGGAGGACCAGCAGTCTCAATTAACCTGGACCCCTGAGACATCTCAAACACTGGACCACCAAACAGGCAGCATACACCAGCTGATATGAGGTCACAAACACATATATAGCAGAGGACTGATGGGTCTGGGTTAAGTCAGAGAAGATGCACCTAACCCTCAAGGGAACAGAGGCTCCAGGGAGTTTAGAGATCTGGTGGGGTAGGGGTTGGGTGTTGGGAGTGGGTGCATCCTCGTGGAGACGGGGGGGTGTGTGGAGAGGAGATATGGGATGTGGAACATTTGGAGGATGGACTGGGGGAATAAAATATGGAATGTAAATAAATAAGTAAATAAATAAATTTTAAAAATTGTATTCCACAGCTATTAAAAATCATATTCATCTACTAAAAAATGAAGACTGACAAATAAAAAAGAAGTATTAAAAATTAGAAAAATTTAGTCTAATACATCTAAAAACACAAATATTTACATACAATTCATAACAGTAGCAAAATTACAGTTATGATATAGCAACAAAAATAATTTTATGGTTGTAGGTCATGACAACATGAGGCACTATATTAAAGGGTTGAAGCATTAGGGAGTTTGAGGACCACTGGTCTACACTGTGATATTTGACAATGATAGTAAATGAGTATGGTATTAAAGCTCTTGCAAGAGAAGAATGGATTCTTTATACACACACATCTATGCACCCATACACACAAACATGCACACACATACACACACATTATTATACAGTTGTATCATTTCCAGTCATAGGCTCATATATGCATGTTGATCTATCTGCTTATAAAATCAGGAATACCTGAAGAAAGAAATGTATAGTTTATGCTGAACATATGCATTATGATGCTCACACAATACAATCACCTAGTCCAATTTTTAAATCAGTCCCTATGGAAAATCAACAATTTATTTGCACAAGTGGCTTTGCTATTTTAATGGATTTTTATGAGAATTTCAGGCATTTCAACTTCTGAGTTTTCACACTTCCATACAGTTCTCACACTGAGTAAATTTTTTCTTAAAAATACATTAATAATGACTGTTAATAGCAGCTAGAAGAAGACAAAAATAAGACAAAAATGACAGTGTACAATTTTTTAGATTAAATGTTATGTTTCATCTATTTTTTTCTTGCACTCTTAACTCTTCTATTGTATCATTTTCTCTAAAGAAATCAGCTGATAAGTGGAACCACTGTATCAAGAAGCCAAGGTTCCAGAGAAAATCAGCTATATCACTCAATGTACAAATGATGTTGGGAAAACATCCACAAATAGTTAAGTTTGAGATTTATATCCTATAAAGTTAGCTATTTGTAGTATAGTAAAATTTATATAGTTCAATGTGTATCATTAAAGTACCCATAACTGTAAAACCAGCAAGGAAACTCATTTGTAAATCCATCTCTATACCTGGAGCACTTCCCCTCTTTTCACCCTAAGCCCCTAAGCCAGCCCAATCATTTGTCCTTCACTCCCACAATAGTATCAGCCTCTCTGTGCCTCTGGATTGTCCTATATAGGTGCTTAATTAAGCCAAATATTTTGCTTTGTGTGTCTGGCTGACACAGAATAAAATGTTACCAATGACTGTCCACAGTCTGACATCACATTTTATTCACATTTTTGCTAAACAATATTACATAAATCTTGTCAGTTGATGTACTCGCGTATACATATTTGGATGTGAAAAACTTGTACAGATATTTGTTTGAGTTAAATTTTTCACTTCTTTCCAATAAATACTGAGAACTGTTATTATTAAACGCATATGAGAACTGTGTTTAATTTCAGGCAAATTACAAAATTATTTCAACAGTGACAACACCAATCATTATCTTTTACAGAAGGTCAGAGAAGTTATTTTTTATCCATATATTTGGCAATATATTTTGCTTTTATTTTCCATTTTTCTTTTATTACTGGTCTTCTTGTGTTAAGTATCATGTTTTGGTACAGACTCCCATTTGTCTAATGATTAGTAACCAACAGATTATTCACCATTTGAATATCTTTGCAGAAATATTGTTTGTCTCAACATTATTATATATAATTGTCTGCTCATTGTTGTTTCATATAAGACTTAAATATATATTCTTAACACTAATAACTTAGCAAAAATTATTTATAAATTATTTTCATTATCTTTATAGCAAGAATACACAGATGTGCTTAATTTTTATTTTAATTGATTTTATTGCTGATGTTGATATTTTAATCAGCAAAAAGCATTGAAATATCTGATATACTAAATTTTTCCTAGTGCTTGTTTCTAAGAGTTTAATAGCTAGAGTTTTTGAAATTTTGGGTCCATTTTAATGTTATTTACATGTTACATCTATTTATTTGCATAAAACACACATTTTCCAGCATAATTTTATGACAAGATGGTCCTCTCTCTATTTAATGTACTTGACATTTACATTGAAAATCAGTTGAGCATATGTGTAAGAGTTTACTTTTAGAAAGTCTTCCTGTCCTGCTAGCCCCATCATATGTTTTGTTTTAGTGCTGCCCTGCTTCGTTTGTAACAGATTTGAACTAAGTTTTAAAGCTAAAAACTGTTTAGAAACTTGTGCCCAAAGTCTATTTTTCAGTTTTGGTTTTGTTACTGAAGGCTCTTAAACTTTTTTTTTTTTGAACTTGAGTAATGACTTTTCATTTTGCACAAACAGGGAGTTTCCTTAATCTTTTACCCATGATGATGTTAATCTTAACAATGATATATCTTCCTGATCCTTAACATGGGATGTGTTTCCATAAAAATTAAGCTTTTATTTCCGTGTTGTTATATTGCTATCACAATATAAGTATCATGATAGATTCCCCATCACCGAGGTTGATTTTTAACTTTCTACTTAGCAAGGATGATCTGAGAGCAAATCATACTGTCTTTTAGTCACACATGCAGAAATTAAAGGTATGCAACATCACACTGTGCTCTTTTGTTTAATTTCTTACAAAATTTATTTTTTAGTTAAAGCACCCTAGACCTTTGCTTCTAGTGTCAGATTTACCTAGAGTCACTTATTTTTGGAGGATATTTTTCAAATGAAATCGATTTATTAATTTGAGTGTTCATTGTTAACGCTTAGCCTGTAAAAATATTGTTGATTGTTCTCTTGATCCGCTTGCCAAATTTTATTGATGTAAGTTTGGTGATATCAAAAGGGAAATACTTGATGGCATGAAATTAGATATTGAAGAAAAGCTCCAATAATAGGAATGAAAAACCAGGAGGAGCAAGAGTTTAATGATATTCAACCACTTTCTTAGCAATTGAAAACAGTTTATTACCCAAGGTCAAGCAGTTTTAAAGCGTTCCAATTAATTTTCATGGTATGTAAAATGTGAATATCTGGAAACAAATTCTATCATCATACTAAAGATGATTTATTGTATCTATAGTTCTGTCACTACAAAGATCCTGTTCTTGGCAAAAATAATGTACTGGAAAGCAAACCAACTGGGATTCATAATATATGAGGCTGAGGAACACCTTTCTAGCACTATCTTGAAAGTAAATCATAAGAAATATGTGCAATTAATTTTCATTGCTCAGGGAGTATAAAAAGAAGAGTTGTGGGTCAAAAAGATTTTGCAGAATATGAACTGAGTATGTAAGAAAAAAAACCTAGATATGGCGGATTTATAACTACCAAGTTTCTAAAATCTGGATGGAATTTAATAAATGACCCTCCTATCTTAAGTAAAACACCCAGTCAATTCGTTCCTATCAACTTTTTGGAAATTTATATCATATTGTAGTGATGATACTTATTCTAATATAATCATGTATTGCAGATACAATGTAGATTAAGTTTTCAAGCAAATAGTGAAGGCTTGCATTGTGTGTGTATCTCAGTGCATTGTGTGTGTATCTCAATACCTGGACGATGGAGAACTTTAGAGCAGAATTCCAGCCTCTCCATTCTATTCTAATTAAGAGTACCTGTTGCTACCCTTAACACCAAAGGACAATTACTGGCAAAATAACTTAAATTTAGTCCAAATAAGATAAAAAAATGTGTTTTGGCTAATCTATAAAATAAATGTTACTGTAAGGAAAATAATTAAAGACCAAGGTTCTTGTTAGTATGTTAAACCATGTAGGTAAACAATGATACAAAATAGCAGTAAAATATCCTGTTAGATAAAATTGCTATATGAGAAAACCTACTGAAACATTTGTATCAATTTGTACTCTCAGGAAGGTGAAAGTAAGTTAGAGGGGTGGGTGTAGGAGGGTATGGGACAGGCGTGGGTGGGTGGGGAAGAACTGCTTAAAGTAACCAACAATATGGGAAATGGAGACTGATACATCTATTGTGTGAAAATACCTTGACCTTGAAAGTTATTTCTAGGCTTTTGGAATTTTAATAACAGCATCAAGATGAAGTAGCAGGGCACCCCAGAAATGTTTTTAAAATTAATTCTGTATTTAATTATTCCTATCATTAAACTTTCTTTAAAATTTTATTTCAAACCTATAAACCAAACATGAAGAAATGTATTGTTTAATGCCAATACATAATTCTTAAATAATTCATATATTTTTATATTTGAAGAATGAAACATGTGGGTAGCATAACTGTGATTATTATTATTATTCTTTAGCAAATTGAGAAATTACGATATTAGTTTAGAAGGGTCAAGTATTTATTTTTTACAAGAATTTTCAAAATATTGAAAATGAAATCATATAATATTCTATGCCGTAGACATTGCACAATGGCAGCGATAGATGGATTCTACTCTTATTTAAGAGACATTGAACATGTACTAATGAAGAAGGCGTGAGTCCTGTCACATCTCCCCCATTCTTGTCAACTGGGGTTGTCGTTGTTTAGGTCTTGTTTATATAGTCAGATTCTTTAGACTTCATGGGTGCAGCATCTCTGTCATGTATAGAAGACATTATACTGGCTGTAGATTTCTGTAATTGAGGTTTCTGTATATTTTCTATATGTATATTTCTGTATATTTTCTCCTTTCTTCCTTACCAGAGGCCTCATTCATTTGCATTATCTTGCTAAGCCTTGTATACCTTTAAATCAATAGGTAGCAACATCTGCCTCTTGTTTGTTTTACTAAAAATTACTGGTAGATTTGCTAAACCATATGTGAAGCACAAAGCCACATCATATCCCATGCCCTGGTATCTAGACAATATTTGAGTTAGGAAATTTGATAGGAATTTCTATTTGAACCAAGTTCAGTTAATATTGCCTGACATAAATATTCCCTACAAAAGCTCTTCATTGGCCATTATTAATATAACAAAACTATCAAAAAGAAATGTGATATGTGAGTTACATTCTCTGTGTATTAAAAGAAGGAGCCAGATTTCCAATATGATTGGCTGGCACTGCCTTTTGGTTGTACTTCAGAGATGCTGGTATCTGGATATAGTAGGGATATGGACTCAAAGGCAACCTTAGTCACAATGTACACACTTAATATTCTTCTGCACTAGGAAAATTTCTACTCTATCTTTAAATATTGACTCAATTATTAGTCAGCGAAATGAAATAACATTTTCATTAATATTGCATTGATTATTATACTACTGTATTAACAAGAATAAGGCACACAGAGTTCATTGTTAAGACCACATGTTAGGACAAGAGATTAAACAACCCAGCTCTTCACCTTTCCTGATTGATTTCTTTTTATTTTAAACTCAATATCAATGTTTTGAAGTAGAAAATGAGTTCAAAATATTGTTAGTTTTCTTCTTTCTTTTTCTCTTTAGTTTCTAGTTTTCTGATTTCTTTTATGAAGCAAGGGCTCGTATATTAGTGTGGAGTCCAAAGTGCTGTTTTGACATGTTGATCATGTCATTAATTAGGCTATGTGGTCAGTACCTTAAACAACAGAGACACATTTGAATTGCGTTATTTTAAAATATACTATTTGCCAATTTACAAAGTTGTTAATGCTTAAATAGTGAGTTTTTAAATTCACCTAGACTCATTTTTGGAGAGGGATGAGTTGTAGAATAAGATGATGAAACTTTAAGGACTCTCCATATTGTCCAAACGTGCTACTTTCCTCCAAAGTCTTTTTATTAAAAAAAAAAAAGGCACTTAAAATACAATTTCTTTACCTTGACTCTTGAATTTTTACCTAAAATCATATTGATTTTATCATCCATGTAGAAAATGAGTATCAAATGGGGTTAAAAAGAAAGGCTTGTTACAAAAAAAGCCCAGGAAAGTCTGATAAATTAAAGTCTCTGGGTTTGAAAAGATAAGGAACATTCTAAATTCCCACTTTAATACTTTCTCTTCAAAGTTCAACATAGCTTCTACAAGTAGACTAAGTTGTTCCTTCAAGCTCTTGTTTTCCAGTTCAATTAAATACAGAGAAAATAAGAAGTAGAGAGGCCAAGGAACCAGATCATTAATTTGTCAAGTACTTTCTCTGCTTCAGCACCCAAAGTTTCACATCCCAGAAACCCTCAGTCAAGATCAAAGACCAACTAGATTTTTCACCCAATAGAGGTTTTGTGAATTCAGAAAAGAATAGGGATTCATTAGATTTCTGGAAAAAGTAATTTCTTCCAAAAGACAAAGTTCATGACAATGAGTGATTTCCTATCAAGACCTAGGGAAAAAAAAGTGCAATAACTATGCAATGAAATTTAACAGAAAATAAAATAGTCTTGATGCTCAGAAGCCTTTTAACTCTTTGATCTAATCAGTTCCATATCATCTGATTGAACGTTTTGATGCTTCAAGGAAACCCCACAAATGGAATGACTTAGTCAGTAAACTAGCTAGTAAACTTAACCTCTTTTTAAAATTGTTGCTACCTAAATGTTGGGGCAATAATCACTTCGTAAGGAGATAGACAGGAGTTAAAAGCATAAAAATGCTTTAGGATTACTACTCTAGGAGAGCATATAACAAGCTCTCATCTCCTTGGAAATTAAAGATTAACTGTAAACGTTGAATAAAATTAGCCTAACATTAACATTCTTGACCATTGTAAATGATATTTTTTCATTTAAGGTCTCAAATTAAATTCATCACTAGCTCTCTTTAATGGTTTAGCTTTGCCCATAGTAAAATAAGTGCTCTTTTATGGGGACATGGCATGGTCTCTATTTAACTACCATGGGGGTAGTTATTCCCAGAGTCATACCTAGTGATTATTTTGCTCCTAATACCCTGCTTCTTCAAGGAATAAGCCTGTACATTGAACCATGGAGAGTCTTAAATCAAAAGTAGCAAAAACTGTGGAGGAAAATGACATTTATAGTTGAAAATATTGATTTATTTATACCAGAATTTGGCTTCAAGTGTTATTACATTTCACATGTATGAAATAAGAAAATGAGTTCCATCAGTAGACCCTATTATTTGTAATGAATTTGACTTGTGGAATTAAAAGACGAGAGTCAATACACCTTACATCTGTGCTGTAAAATTCAATCTTATGTTACCTTCTTAAAATGAGACTGCAATAGGCAATTTTCTACAAATAATGATATCAGACTCCATAAATAACATGTCTTCAAACACTGCAGTGAAAGCTGTACAATATGGATGATTATTTTATGTCATATTTTATAAACCAAATTTCAGTTTTTACATATAAATATCGATATCTGTCATTCAACAACTCTGTTTGAGATTTCATGTTAGTTTATTTTACTTTGCTTTTGCATCAGCTATGAAACAAATACTAAATATATAGATGTCAAAACCTAACAGCCAGGACTTCTATCTGAGATCACATCAATTTTGGAAAAGCTACAGTTCACACTTGGGATCTGACCTTATCCGAGAGTGCATATTTACCAAAGGGACCTACTCACAGAAGTAAGTGGATCATTTCTAAACATATAAGATTACTTATGAAGAAGTGGATCATTCAGAAACATATATGTGGATGATAATAAAATGATGACTTAAATAAGTACAATAAACAGTTTATTATTCAAGGTTTCAGAATGTTTGTGGATTTCATAACGATTTACCCAGAACACATACATTTTATAATAGATATAAATTCTTGTTCAGATAAGCAGCCATGTTCATACAGAGAAAAATTGCTTCTCAGTTAGGTAATTGTTTAGAACACCTCAATTAAAATATGAAGACAAATTGTTTTATATATATACATATATATGATATAGCATATATATGTACATATATGTGCATGTATATTTAAATATGTATGTGTTTGTAAATATCTGTTTGTGAAATCAATACACACACATACACACATTTATATATATAATAAAGGATATATTTCATATATCTAGTGGTATATATACATATGATATATATATACATGTATATAATATGTATATATAGTTCATATATATATATGAAATGTGTTGATTCAACAAAGTAAATCAATTTCCTGTCAATTCCTACCTAGTTTATACTCAGGAAACAATGAAAGTGTTTTTCAAGTTTTTCTGATTGTTAAGGTACATGTTTCATTTAAGGCTACCTAAAATAGCCAGGTGATAGTAGCACATGCCTTTAATCCCAGCACTTGGGAGGCAGAGGCAGGTGGATTTCTGAATTCGAGGTCAGCCCGGTCTACAGAGTGAGTTCCAGGACAACCAGGGCTATACAGAGAAACCCTGTCTCAAAAAAACAAAAAACCACCACCACAACAAAGACTATTTAAAATAACACATTTTAAAATATAAAAATAGTGTGAAAAAGGAAAAGTTGATTTAAATTTTAATTTCCTTTTGAGAATTACATTTTTATTATAGCTAGTTTTATTTTTAGAGAAGGCCATTCAATCATAGCAATTTCTTCCTTCCTATCTGAGTTGGTAACATTTAAAAATTACACTCAAATTCTGAGTTTACAAATTTTAGGTAAAACAAGTAGAGCTAATGTGACCTCTTAGACTTTAAAGTCTACTCTTTAGCTTAACAGAATAGCACATAGTCAATTACATCTACCCTGGTTCACTCTGAAAGGATGAATCCACCAGCATGTGTCGGGGTGTATGCCCCATGTCTTTGAAAGATTGAATATAGAAAGTAGCTCAAATCCACCTATATTTCAATGCTTGTATGTTATACACTAAGATAACACATTGGCATATATTTCCTGTGCAATATTAAGGTTAGAGCCACTGAAGAAGTGGGATTTCTGTCTGACTAAACTGTTAGTTTCTTAGGCACTGTAGATTTCTATTTCATTAAAAAAAAAAAAGTACTGTGTTTTCCAAGCTCATGAGATACAAGATGGAAGGTTAACCAGATAAGTGGAGTTTGCTGAAGGTTGCTTCAGTTGATGCTCCCTAGAAAATATAATAAAATATTATCTATTGATTTGAGTTGTACTAATTTTTAATAGCAGACCGTATGTAAATAAATTTGGCTGCAATGCCATGTAAATGAAAAGAAACTATTTATTATACTTAATTAACTGTAATTTCTCCCATCTAACTAAAGAGAAAGTTTCATTATTCTTCTATTAGTTCTTTGCAGGATGCTTAAAATATAAAGTATTTTCTACCATGGGCATTCTAAATCACTGCTAATTTCATAAACTTAAAGACATAAGTTGTCCTCTTCTCACCTGGATTTATAATCCAGTAGTAAGCACAAACAGGGTCAGAAGGACAGAACTCCTGTGAGCATTCTTTCTTTGTCTTTTGTTAAAGATAGAATTGAAGTGTATAAGTTTAGCTCTTAAAAAATGATTGTAATTTTGTGTTAGTCATCCCATTTCTGTCAGTATCTTCTACTCACATGTGAAATGAGCTTTGATATAGCCTTCGACAGTTCATTATGAGACTTTAATGAGATAATTTATTAAAGCACCAAGCCTAGGGGTTGACCCAGAGTATGTCTGTCTTCCAATATAATTTCTGCTAAGCAATTTCCCCCTGCATTTCATTAAAATGTACTAGCTATTTTAAGTTTTCAAATTAGATATTAAATATTTCAATGGTGCAGGGTTGTAATTGATATTTCATATCTAGGCTATGGGATGACTTTCAAAATACATTTATAAACATAATAAAGTTCCAAAACCTTTAAAAAATAAGTAGTTGATTGAAAGAGGAATGTTACTAGAGTTCTAGTTACTCTGATTCTATACAGAAAAGGTGTGTAAATGTATTATAAACTCAAAAACATTATTAGTTTATAAATTTTGTAACAGACTTGTTTGTTATAAATTTTGATTAACTAATATTCTTTACCTAAGAAGCATTTTCAGACAGGTTTTGATAGAGTGTGAAAATGAACCTTGATTACAATTTCTTAGAATATAATGGCAATCAACTACCACATGTTGCACACCCCAACTTACATTCTCTTGATACCACCTGCATTATTTAAAGGTATAATTTTTAAATAAATATGACTATAGTATGTTCAATAAAATTTTAATTTTTAAGGTTTTGATTTAAGTAGTGCTCATTGTGTTAATTGTTCTTTATTTCCTTATTCATTTTTAAATTATTTTATTTATTTACATGTCAGCCATTATCCCCCCATCTCATAGTTCCTCATCCTATTTTTTCTTCCTCTTGCTCTTGAGAGGGGGCTTCCTCCAAAGAGACATCCCCCTTCCCTGTGCTTTCAAGTCTCTCCATGATTTCGTGCATCTTCTCTCACTGAGGCCAGACCAGGCAATTCTCTACTACATATACTCAAACCAGCCCATGTATACTATTTGGTTGATGGCTCAGTCTCTGGGAGCTCCCAGGTGTCTGAATTATTTATTTGAGATTTATAGGATGATTTTAAGTCCTTCAGAATATTCTTTATTCTCCCCTTTCAATTAGTATTTGAAGGAAATCTTAATATATATTAGATTACAGTTCTTATTTCACTCATGTTCTATAGAGGAAATAATTGATTTCAATGAAAAACATTGAAAGGTAATGAATAACCTGATTATTTGTGTTTCTCAATAAGATCTACGTATGTAAGTCAGATGCATAAACATCATCTATCAAAAATAAAGATGGACAACAATTCAGAAGAATGATGACATTTCATGCAAAACAAATATCCTTGCCAAATTAGATATACATTGCATTAATATATCAAGATTTTAAAAATAAGCCCCTTAAAATTCTTAAATATTGTATAACTGTAAAATAGCTTCTATTATCAGTCTAAGACTCTGTTATTACATACTTAGACAAATTAATTCATTAGGTCTTCTTGATGAATGAGCCTGTAATCATTAAGAACTATTGATTTTATCCATGGATGTCTTCTGTGAAGACCCAATTGTCTGTTATTAATCATTTGTATCCATATTTCTTGGATTTGTATTTGCTTGATAAATACTGTAATCACATTTTATACATGTACATAATTTTAGACTTAATACAATGTTTATTTTTTGATTGCTTAAAGTGTTAATACATTAAACTGTATTTGTTGGAGCTCTAGCCACACATAACTATAGAGATCTTGATATGTTAGTGATGAAAACTGAAATGTGAGCTGTTTTGAAAAATAAAGTATTATCTATATTTTTAAGTATTTGCCAACAGCAAGCTATATCATGGATTATTTTATATTTAATATAACTTGTAAAATAACATTTAAAGTACACTTTAAACATTACCATATTGTTTTATTTCCTAGTCTGTATGACAGGAAATGTGAAATTATCATTGTTGTTAGCTTTATATTAATGAGTTCCTATTTCTGTTACTTCAATCTAGTAAAACTCTTTTACACATATCTGCTGGGCTCTTTTTTTTTTTTTGCCGTTTTTCTGTCTTCTTTTTCATAGACTGATTGTCATGGCAATTCTAATCTTAGCTTCTTAAATGCCTTTAGTTGTGGTTTGGAGTTAATAATTTATAGTATTACCTTCTTTAGTCTATGTTGTAATAACAGTCTAGTTCATGTAATGCAAAAAGTTTCTTATACCTTATCCTAAAGTTTGACTTAATATAAATTGTCTACATGATATAAAACTTCTTTTCCTTTCCAGATCTTCAAAGTTCTGTATTGCAAGGTTATCAATTATATAGGAACACACATATTTCCACTTGGTCACATTTACTATTACATTTTAAAGCTTTTGTTCTGTAAAGTTGACAGATGAATGACATTCTCAGCTTTTATTTTCAAAATGTATTTGTGTGTGTGTGTGTGTGTGTGTGTGTGTGTGTGTGTGTGTGTATGTGTGTGTGTGTGTTTGTTCAAAAAGTTTCCCACGGGACATAGACTTATGTTTTCTTATATTTGTCCCTTTTACTTTTCTGTTTGATTATAAATACTGCAATATTAGTGGTTTTTCACATCCAATGTCCTAGTTGTAATTTGTGTCCTTTTTCTCTGACAGAAACATTTATTTATATTTCTATTTAAAGATTGTATTTGTTTTATTTATGTACTCATTTTTGTTATATTTGTAGCATGTATATATATGTTATTGCTGGTGATATGCATGTTTGTTGATATACATAGACAAAATTTGATCACAGAGGCTTTCTGTGGTTATTTACAGTTTATATTTTGAGACAGACCCTCACTTTGGACTTAGAGTTTAGCAAGACTGGATGCCTAGTAAGACCTAGGTATCCTTACCACTGCACTATACTTGAATTGAAATTGCAAGTCCATCATTCATGTTAGCTTTTATTTAGTTGCTTTTAACAAAATTTAGGCAAGAATTTTGCACACTAAACCATCTTTCCATCCATATTGCTTGTGTTATTGTCTTTTATATCTGGGATTTTTGTAATGTGCATAGAAAACTGTTATTTCTTTAAGAAGAATTTCCTAAGCCCCATCTTTTTCTAGATTTTTAATTCCATGCATGTACTTCCTAAGTAATTTGGTATAATTACATTGTTTCAGACTTGTGTTTGTTTATTTTGTAGCTATATGTTGGTATTGCTTCAGGCTTACTCCTAACTATGAGAAAATGGACAGAAAAGGAATAAGGAAAACATCATTGCATTATGATGGGAGTAAAAAGGATTCTTTCAGAGATGTAAGGGCCAGTGTTTTTCAGTCATGTCTGGCTTGTTGATGTAGGTGATGTGGCTGGCCTATTATGGGCAAACCTCCGTATTCCATTTCTACAAGAGACAGAAAAAAAAAAAACAGATGGGGGGAATTTTAGCAAAGAGTAATTATATAGGCCATTAAGTACATGAGAGAGTGTGTAAGCTTAAATCAAGTTTTAGTAGTTTGGGGATACACTGTGTCAAAATAAAATGTAAAAATAGGGATAGACTTATTTTTTCTGTGGTTAAGCATTTGTCCAAAGCCTAACAATCAATACCTAGTACCTATTAAGCAAAAAAGCAACAAAACTAAAAACCATATGTCAAAATACACTGTCTCAGAATTAAAGGCTAGAAAAAAAGTCTTCCAAGCAAATGGTCCTAAGAAAGAAATGGGAGTTGCCATACTAATATAGAATAAAATAGACTTTTAACCAAAAGTAATCAAGTGAAATGGAGCAGGACACTTCATATTCATTAAAGGAAAACTTCATCAAAAGAAAGTCTCAATTCTGAACTTCTTTGCCCCAATTTCAAGGGAATTCATATTTATAAAAGAAATTTTACTGTAGCTTAAAACATACATGAACCCCATACAATAATATTGGGAGACATCAACATTTACTCTCACCATCTATCTGGCTGTCTGTATGTAGAAAAATGAAAATAGGCCCATATTTGTCACCTTGCACAAAGCTCAAGTCCAAGTGGATCATGGACCTCAACATAAAACCAGATACACTAAATCTAATAGAAGAGAATGTGGGAAAGAACCTTGAACTCATTGGCATGGGGGGAAATTTCCTAAACAGAATTCCAATGACTCAGGCTCTAAGATCAAGAATCGATATATGGGACCTCATGAAGCTGAAAAGCTTCTGTAAGGCAAAGGACACAGTCAGTACAACAAATCAGCAACCTATAGATTGGGAAAAAACCTTCACTAACTCACCATCTGATGAAGGCCTAATATCCAAAAATATAAAGAACTCAGGAAGCTAACCACCAAAAAAACAAACAACTCAATAAAAAATGAAGTACAGAACTAACTAAGAATTCACAACAGAGGAATCTTGAATGGCTGAGCAGCACCTAAAGAAATTTTCAAAGTCCTCAGTGAAATGCAAATCAAAACAACTCTGAGATTCCACCTTATACCAATCAGAATGGCTAAGATCAAAACTTCAGGTGACAATGCATGTTGGAGAGGATGTGGTGAAAGAGGAATACTCCTCCATTGCTGGAAGGATTGCAAACTGGTACAACCACTATGGAAATCAATCTGGAGGTTCATCAGAAAATTGGAAATAGATCCAGCAATGCCATTCTTGGGAATATACCCAAAATACATCCCACCATACCACATGGACACTCATTCTACTATGTTCATATCAGCCTTACTTGTGATGGCCAGAAGCTGGATACAAGCAAGGTACTGTCCCACAACAGAAGAATAGATGCATAAAATGTGGTTCATTTACATAATGTAATACTATTCTGTTATTAAGAACAAAGACATCATATGTTTTGCTGTTAAATGGATGGAACTAGAATATATCATCCTGAGTGAGGTAACTCAGACCCAAAAAGAAGTGCATGGTATATACTCGTTAATAAGTGTATATTAGCCAAAAGAGAACAGAATACCAAGAGTACAATCCACAAAACTCAAGATTTTTGATAAGCAAATGGGCCTAAGTGAAGATGCTTCAATTCCACTTGGGAGAAGAAAACAATCAAGAGAGTCCAAGGGAGGGAGGGACTTGGGTGGAGAATGGTTCGAGAAAAGGGTATCATGAGCAAGTATCTGGGGTGGGAATAATAGAGAAGTGCTTGAGGGCTAGAAGAATGAATGGAAATATGCAACCTTGGTAGGTAGAAGGTGGAGGAGACCTGAGAGAGACCTGGGAAAGACTCTAGGACTCAAAAGGATGGACCTTAGATGAAATGCCCTACAATGAAGAGAGTGAACTCATAGAGTCCATCTCCAGGAGACAGACAGGGCATCAAGTGGAGGGATGGGGTTGTCATTTATGATGGTTTGCAAATGCTTTGCCCAGGGAGTGGCACTATTTGGAAGTGTGGCCTTGGAGTAGGTGTGTCACTATGGGCATGGGCTTTGAAACCCTCATCTCAGCTGCCTGGAAGTCAGTCTTTCACTATCAGCCTTCAAATGAGGATTCAGAACTCTGAAGTCTGCCTGTACCATACCTGCCTAGATGCTTCCATGGTCCTAATTTGTTATTAGTGGATTGAACCTCTGAACCTGTAAGCTAGCCCCAATAAAATGTCCTTTATAAGACTTGCTTTGGTTATGGTGTCAATTCACAGCATAAAACCCTAACTAAGATACCATCCCATAGTCCAAAATTCTGAACCAAAATTGTTCCTGTCTAAAAGAACTGAAGGGACAAAAATGGAGAAGAGACTAAGGAAAAGGAAGTCAGTGACCAGACACTGAGCCATCTAACATGCAACATAAAGGAGCTGGTCAGAGGCCCCCAACACATGTACAGCAGAGGACAGCCTGCTTTGGCCTCAGTGGGAGAATAGAGCCTAAACCTCTAGAGACTTGGGTTCCCCGGGAGTGGGGAGGCCTGGCAGAACTGTTACATTCTCTTTGAATCTGGGACAGAGGAAGTAAGAATGGGATGATGAATAATGGGAAGGCAGACAATGATGGGGGTCAATGACTGGCCTGTAAAAAAAACGAGAATGATAAAAAATTATAATTCATGTTAATTAAGATGATATCACCAAGTCATTGCATTTCAGCAGAAGCATAAGTTTCTTTCAGATCTGTCTATGTACTTTTGTAGAAATGTTGAGGATTGTATGTGACTTACAATAATCACATGCTGAGAATTAGTCAGTTTAAAATGTCCTTTGATACAGTTCAGGGGTCCATCTCAGTGATATATACATATGGTATACAGAGCAAAAGCAAGGCTTTAGTTTGCATCTTCACCACTGAAGAAGTTAGCACTGATTCTAATGATGCTAAAGGACACTATATTTATGATACTCATTCATTTACTGACATGTGTACAAATTTGTTTTGCAATCATGATTGTCCAACTAATATTGAAGCCTGTAACCAATGAACCAGTGACTTACTGGTTATTGTTCCTGACTTATTCAGCAGGTTGACAATAGCATGGATTAAAGCTGATCAGTAAGTAAACAACAAAACATAATCACAGTATTTAGTGTATATTGTAAAGAAATTAGGAAAGTGGCATTTTTATAGATCAGAAGGATTTCAATCATAACCACAAAGAAAACTAAGCCATGAGGGATTCATTTGGAATTATCTGACCATGCTAATGTATTACAGCAACTTGAAATAATACCAGAAGTATGTGTGGTTTAAGTTCTAAATTTCTAGGCTTCACGGGTTTTTAACATGCATTATTTCAAGAATATCTTTTAGGATTTAAACCAATTGTATTGGAAATCCAGTAGGCTATATAGGTAGATGCTATACTGCTGCATAACACAGATCTTGTTTATCAGAAAAAAAGAACAAAAATGATATAATGTGAAATTAATCACATTGCTAATACTGTGAGTTGAGTTTTAGAATCCTTCATCCCTTTTCATTGTAGATAGAACAATGAAACCATCTTTCACTAAGAAGAATGTGACTTCATAGGCCAATAAGTCAACTAAAGTCATAAGGCAGAAATGGATGATGGGATAAATGAGTAGACAGACAAATAAATAAATAAACAAAAAAAGATTTTAAAGTTCCAATTGAGGATTAGAAAAAGAAATCAAACATTTTGAAATAGAGTTGCAATTCTGAGACCAGACACAGTGCTGGAGACTTACATTATTTCACTACCCTAACACATGTTCTCTGAAAGAGACAAGCTACAGTCCTAAAATTCCTATTTGGAAATTGAATAGATACTTTAGAGCTAGACCACGGATGCTCCAGTTTATCACATAAACTCTTCTTAAGTTTGAAAGTACAATTCCGCATTTCAAACACTTTGTTTGCTCAGTGTAGTTTGCTCATATTTGATAATGATGAGAGTAGGGAAAGAGTCATGCTGCCTTGGACTATATCTTAAACGTGGTTCTAACTTCATCACTACCCACGAGATTAATTTAGGTATTCAATGTTGAAACTGAGTCAGAGTTGAACTTTGTCATCCAGCTACCTGCTGCTTCATTAATTTGCTTGTCTGGATGTTTCTCTAGGTAGCTCCCGGCATCCACCTGTGCACAAATCTCATCTGACAACACAGAACGTATTTAATAATTTACAGGTGTGATGCCCATGTAGTTTGTAGGAAACTCAGTAAGTAAGACCAGCCTGCCTTGTCTAAAATGGTAAGAAACAGAAGTAAGACAGGCACTTCATTTTTATATATGATCAGGGTTTAAGGTTTGATGACGCAATATTGGCCTTCCTCTGAAAATAAAGTTACATGATTTCTGCTTTTGGAAGTAAGTTGGAAAATACACACAGTTACAGAAAAGAGCCATTACCAAGTATCTTAAGATCCTTGAAGCAAAAATCCTAAGCACATTTAAAAAAATTGGAGAAAGTAGAACTCCTTCAACATAGGTTATTATTCAAGTCTTACAGTTCATTTCTTGTCATCTTAGAAAATATGGGAATGGTTTATATTATTTTCAAGGAAGAAAAAGTTTTACTTTAGCTCCATGAGGAAGACAGCAATTGCATTATGAGGGTTTTTTTTTTAGACTAGGCAGATTTTATGATTATGAATGTTAACTCCCAGACATACAAACCTCTTTATAAAGCCTTTATTAACCTACTCATCTGAACAGGAGTCTCTCCTGTGCACCTGGGGGTCATTCTCAACCTTGGCCCTCAATGCCCACACCCACATAGTGCATTGTGTCTGTAATATGTTCAGCCGGAGCTCAGCGCAACACAAGTAGATGCTCTGAACTCCATCTACATCTTACTTTATTTCTAAAGTCAAAAATAGTTAGGAGATTTCAATGGCTTTTTATTCCTTGTCCCAGCTTCTTTTGTCACTGAGGCCACTGTGGAAAAGCAAATAATCACCACTGGCCAGGCTCAAGCATCCACTCCAGCTTGCTTTAGCCTGGAAATTTTCTGTTCTTTGTGAATTACCTCAATTATGTGAAAAGAAATAGCACTTTATTTCATAATGAAGTTTATAAAGGCCAATTAGCATTTGATTTCATTGTGAGTTACTTTTCTTCTATTTATTCTACCAAAACACTCCTTTGCTTCCTGTGTAACTTCAGGAAATTTAAACAGCGAATGTCTATTTGTTGAATAACATGATGGCTTACCGTGTGGTACTTATTAAGATACTGAGCTTTTAGCTGTAAAATATTTGTTCTTATAAAAAATATTATAGTTCTAGTAAGAATTATAAATTTATTTCTGAGTTATCTCTTGAAAGGATACAAAAGGTTGCTACCTGAATTTGCATATATGAAATAAACAAAGAACAAGATGACCATTTAAACAGTATGTTTTGAGAAGGGATATAATACAATAAAGGACTTAATCATGTATAGTACGTTCACTTGATAATATGTGTTTGTGTAGACTTAAGAGTGCCCTGATAAAATAGACATGGTTGGAGTATTGAATTGGGATTCTAAGTCCCAACTATTTTAATTGCTTGTTGCTAACAAATTTAACTTTTTATTTATACTATGCTTTGTTTTACAAATGGTAATATTAATATTCAATTAAAATGTCTTATAGCTTCTGGTCTCTCTGGGCTGGTGTCCTGAGCAGACCTTGGGCACAAGCTCTGCAGCCAGTCCCACAACACCCAGAGGAAGCTCCACTCCCAGGTGCTCTGAAACTCTCAGGATCAGAGGTGAGGGGGACCCAACATCATTCCCAACACCAGGAGTAACTGGGACCTGCCTGACCAGGCACACAGGAACTCCATCAGCAGAGTGGCTTGGGTTCCTTCCGGTCTCTCTGGGCTGGTGTCCTAGGCAGACCTTGGGCACAAGCTCTGCAGCCAGTCCCACAACACCCAGAGGAAGCTGTTGCACTCCCAGGTGCTCTAATAAGCCCAAGGTCACAGGATCCCAAAATCATAGGGTCACAGAGACTGCCTGAGTCTGAGGAGTTCTGATACAACTAGGATCATAGGGAGGTCTGACTGCAGTCAGAATTAGCAAGGGCAGGTAGCCCTAGAGATAACCAGATGGGGGGGCGGGGCAAGTGTAAGAAAATAAACAACACAAACCAAGGTCACTTGGCATCATCAGAACCCAATTCTCCCACCATAGCCAGTCCTGTACACACCATCATGCCAGAAACGCAAGAATCAGATATAAAATCACTTATCATGATGATGATACTGGATCTTAAGAAACACATAAATAGCACCCTCAAAGAAATACAGGAGAATACAGGTAAAGAGCTAGAAGCTCTTAAAGAGGAAACACAAAAATCCCTTAAAGAACTACAGAAAAACACATTCAAACAGGTGAAGGAAATGAGCAAACCCATCCAGAATCTAAAAATGGAAATAGGAACAATAAAGAAATCAGAAAGAGAGAAAACTCTGGAGATACAAAACCTAGGAAAGAAATCAGGAGTCATAGATGCAAGCATCACCAACAGAATACAAGAGATAGAAGAGAGAATCTCAGGGGCAGAAGGCACCATAGAAAACATTGACACAACAGTCAAAGAAAATGCAAAAAAGCAAAAAGCTCCTAACCCAAAACATCCAGGAAATCCAGGATGCAATGAGAAGACCAAACCTAAGGATAATAGGAATAGAAGAGAGTGAAGACTCCCAATGTAATGGGCCAGTAAATATCTTTAACAAAATTGTGGAAGAAAACTTCCCTAACCTAAAGAAAGAGATGTCCATGAACATACAAGAAGCCTACAGAACTCCAAATAGACTGGACCAGAAAAGAAATTCTTCCCGGCACATAATAATAAAAACATCAAATGCACTAAACAAAGAAAGATTTTTAAAAGCAGTAAAAGAAAAAAAGCAAGTAACATATAAAGGCAGCCCTATCAGAATTATGGCGGACTTCTCACCAGAGACTATGAAAGCTAG
>JADRCD010213952.1:7670-19353 GCA_019843815.1 Montemys delectorum
TTTTTTTTTTAGGACCTCTGCTCCTTCCAGTCAACCCTGATCGCTCTGGTAGACCCTGCTCGCTCAATCCCTGCTCACTCCAGCCTAAAGATTTATTTATTATGATAAATAAGTACACTGTAGCTGTCTTCAGGCGCACCAGAAGAGGGCGTCAGATCTCATTACGGGTGGTTGTGGGTCACCATGTGGTGTTGCTAGGATGGGAACTCAGGATCCTTCGGAAGAGCAGTTGGTGTTCTTACCTGCTGAGCCATCGCACCAGCCCCCCATTTCTTTATTACACACAAAATAGTGTGGCCCCACACTGTCCTGTTCTGGGTTCTTTTCATTAACAATACATCTCAGAAGTAGGTCAGGGTTTGTTTCATTTTTTGCCTAAATTATTTTGTTTTAATTTTTAAGACCATCTTATTCATTGTTTGTGTGTCCAGGAGTAATTTCTTAAAGCCAGTGGTGAAGCAGCCTAAATGTCCATCAATAGATGAATACATAAACAAGATGTACTGTGTGTGTGTGTGTGTGTGTGTGTGTGTGTGTGTGTGTGTGTGATGAATATTACTCTACTTTAAAGGAGAAAATTCCGACAGCATGGAGAAACACTGAGGATGGTGAGTTAGAGGCAGAAGCCAGTTACAAAAAGACAAAAGCTGGTCTGCAGAGATGGATCAGCAGTTAAGAGAGTATACTTCTCCTGTAACTCCAGCTGGAAGGAATTCCACGTCCTCTTTCGGTCTCTAGGGGCCCCTGCACCCATCTTCCCTCATTCCCTCCCTCTAACTGTCTGAATTTCTCTCTTGGCCTCTTTGGTGGCATGCATCAGCTGGCTTTACAAGTGCTCTAACAAATTCCTCAGATAGTCAATGTATCAAGATGTATCAAGATAAACACTTTATTTCAGCTTACTGTTCTGTAGCTTCTTATTGATCAGTGGCCAGCTGGTCTCATTGCTTTGGGCTAGTGGAGGCACCATGATAGGGCACTTAGTGGGAAAAACAAAACAAGACAAGACAAGACAAAACAAAACAAAAAACCTCACTTGCCTCATAGCTGGTAAGTCAAAGAGATGAAGGGCATGAGCCTAGCCACCATAGTCCTCTTCGAGGGCGTGACCTCAGTGACCTCAATAGCTCTCACTAGGTCATGCCTCTTAGAGGTTCACCACTTTTCACCAAGCTTTGATGCACGGGCTTCCGGAGGATCATCAAGAGCCAAACTAGAGTGAGACCATGTATAAGTTACTTGGATCACTGCTGCGATAAGACACCCTGACAAGCACAGCTTATGAGGGAAAGGGCTTATTTGGTCATGGGCAGAGAAGTCATGGTGGCTGGAGCTAGAGGCATCCAGTCACACTGCACCCACAGTGACCAAGCAGAGAGTAATAAAGGCTGGTGCTCAACCCAGCTTTCTCCTTTTTATGTAACCCAGAGCCAGAGCTCAGTGTTGATGCCGGTTCCTTCTGGGGTAAATGTTCCCACCTTAACCTCGTCAAAATAACCTCACAGGCATGGCTGGAGGCTAACCTAATCAGGGTAAATAATTCCTCATTAGTGAGCCTGGAACTCTTTGGCAGTCAACATTAACCACCACAGACCACAAAAATAGATGAGACCAATACAATAGGTCTGCCCAGCATGTCGGAGCAACCCTTTGAACGCTACTGGGGTGAAGGGGTGAGAGGGGTGTCAGTGCTTTTGAACTGTACCAAGACTTGGTTTTGTGTGCTAAGCCATTCATATCCTGGTATCCTTTCATACCAATAAAATCCTTGGTGCTACAGTCCAAAAAAAATAACCACAAAAGGAGAGGCTCTGGAAAGAGAGGTATAGGCTTTGACTCTAATATGGCTCCTAACTGAAGAGGTCAGGCCAGGCCTTGTTGTGGATTTGGTCTAACGCTTGTATTATGTTATTTGGGTTCCCAAAATTGCACAACAATCCATATGTAAGACACCAAGGGTCCCTGACCCCAGTTGGTTCTGACTGGTAAATAAAGTTGCCAGTGGCTAATGGCTGGGCAGAGAGATACAGAGGTGGGACTTTAGGACTAAGGGGAAAGGGGACAGGGGAGAAAGAGGAATCATCATGCAGGTAAAGGAATAAGATCCAGGCTTGTGAGATGCAGAGGAGAGAGCATAGCAATCACGTAGAGCCAGGAAAGAGAGGCCCCAGGCACTCCTCCCCCATTGGGTCTAGGGTAGCAAAGATGAAATATAGATTTTAATAAGTAATAACTCAGGAATATCCGAGGGAGTGGCCCAGCCATTGAGCTGCTTAAGGCATATTAAATATAAGGCTGTGTGTGTCTTTCATTCGGGAACCTAGAACATTGGGGCAGGCGGCGAGGAACGCGCCCCACCACCAGAGAGACCAGAACTATCGATCAACTACAGCAACAAAGCCTTACACCCCTAAGTCCATTCTGTGGCTTGTCCTGGCCACAGACAAACCTTTGTTTTTCACCCTAGCAGAAAAGCTGTCAGTCATCTATCGTCGTGTGGATTCCACTGTGTCGAGGTCACTGCTTCTGGGTGGGTTGAGTATTTTCTTTTCGTCGTGAGGAGCATTCAAGTTTGCCAGTTCTTGTTCTGCATTGAGATGACTGTGCACGTGTATATGTGTATTCACATTCCTGGGAAGGGGCCTTACATCAAGTTTCAGTGGCACCACCCTTGCATTCCATCAATAGGTCCCACTTAGCTCTGTTGTATAATCCTTTTTAATGTGTTGCTACATTGGGTTCGATAGTTTTTTGTTGTTGTTGCTGAGGACTTTTTGCATCAATGTTTCTGAAGAAATATGGCCCCTGAATTCTCCTTATTGTAGGTGTTGTGCCCCTTGAAAGTTTACAGACCCCAAAAGACCTCCAAGGAGTCGATTCGGATGCAATCGCACTAGGGTCTTTTTTATTCAGTCTTGAGCTCGGGCTCACAGCTGATCCTGACACAGCAGGACGGGAGGGTGAAGCCCTGAGCCCAGTTCCAAGCAAGCATTTATAGAGGCAAGCAAACAAGCAAGGGGGGTTTCTAGCCTGGCACACATCTGATTCGGGGGCTATCATGGAATTTTGTTGCCCTTTAAAATAGTTGGCTGGTGCCGGGAGCCAAACCATAAACTTAACGTCTGCTTTCCTCCTGACCGGTGGTTGTTAGGGAGTGAAGCACCAGCGGCAGGCTTGTTTGAGAGTAGGCTAGAAATTACAGCAGCGAGGGGAAGGGGGGAGGCGGGCGGGGGGGGGCCAGACTTGTCAGTTAACTCAGGTTCAACTTTATCAGGTTCTCAAAGATGGAGTCCGAACCCAGGAGTTGATCTGGTCTCTCAGTAGGGTCCCTGCATCAGACCAAGTGCTTGTCATATAGTATGCATTAGGAAGCACCCCCCACTTCAATTACTGGTAAAAGTTTGAAAGGATTTATATTAACTCTTCATGCACTTAACAGAGAAGCCACCAAGTCTTGGGCTTTTCTCTGTTGGTGGCTTCTAATTACTCACTGATCTCCTAACTAGTCTCGGGGCTTTCTCAAATCTTCACTTCTTTGTTATTCGGATGCCATCACTTTTGTGTGTCTAGGACTTCCCATTTATTTCACCTAGCTTATTCAGTTTCTTGGCATATAACTGGGCATGGCACTATGACCGTCTCCTCAATGTCTGCAGCACTGGTTATGTTCAGTTATACTTCTTTTTCCTCAGGACTTTTCTCGCGGGGCCTGGTGTGAGCCTGTCGTTTGGGCAAGTGTCTAGAGGCAGATGACTAGGGGCAGATGTCTAGGGTCTCAGCCAGCCTAGGGCTGCTCACTTGCCGGGATGCTTCCTCAGGAACAAGGAACAATCTGCGTCCTTAGGGCCTGGGGCATTGAACACAGGGCTCTTTCCAAGGGTCTGGATTAAGAACTTGCTCCACCCACTGCGGATAGGTTCTGACCTCCAGAGCTTTCAATAAGAAACAGGATCTGTTTCTCAGTCATGAAGTAGAGACTTAAGGGTTCTTTGGAAAGTCGGGTGGATGGTGTTTTGCTGGGGCAAACACGTGAAGGAACATTCAGCTGAAGTGGACACAGGGGACAGACTAAGGCAGATTTGTAAAGGAATGTTTAGCTGAAGCAGACACAAGTAAAAGGATGTTTTGCTAAAACAAGCACATAAAAGAACACATGATAAAGGATTCTTTGCTAACAACACACATGTAGTGGTCCATCTTACACTGCATAGTTGAGCTGCATTTGTCGAGACTCCCCTAGAGAGAAGCGCACCAAGAAACTTCTGGTGGTGTGCTGCAGTTTCTTGCCGCTTCTGTGCATCTGGACTGATTGACAGAGTGATGTCAACTAAGACAGACGCACACGCTGAGACAAGACCTGTGGAGGACACATGATGTTTGGAGGGTGTAAATAGGACTTGACAGACAGTGGCTGAGGCTGAACTTGGCTCGCTTATAGAGCTAGCTGTGCAACATTTGTGAGTCTCCTGTCTTCACTGATCTTCACCTGAGAGAAGCACAGCTGAGAACTTCTAGTCCCTCCTGCTGACTCGAGCTGAGGCTGAGGCCTGACTGACTCTACTAGGTAGTGCCACCACTGCTGACTCATGTTTGCTATCCTGACTCTACCGAACTGGACTGCTGGTGTATCCCTAAAGCGTCTGGGAGTGGATCGAGCTGCTGCTGCTGACCTGTGAAATGAACTGCCCATTTCCAGACGACACACACAGGAGCTGATCCAAAAAAAAACTTGCTAAACAGGTCTGCTGCCCCCACACCCCCTTATCCCTTCTTTCCCACTACCTCTGGTGAGCGATGGGCTAAAAGGGAGGTTAAAGCATTTTAAAAACCACCATTAAAAATGAGGTTTTTAAAAAATTAAAGTTAAACCTTAAACCTTAAAGGATGGTGTTCTTTTATTAGACGGTCTCTCACTTCACAGTAACAAACGTAGGCCCTAGGTGTTAAGTGAGTAGACAAGGTTACCGGTGGGACACTTGTGGACTTCCCTGCATCCCTGGGCTCCTGAATCTAGACCAAGCTCTTGTCTTTGAGCCTGTGAAGTGGGAATTGATAAACGTTGAGTTGAGGACAGATGTGACTTAAATATTCAGCAGAGCAGAGAGTCTGGGAGTTGAGGAAGGACCACCCTAACATGAGGAATTCTTCATTGCAGCCCAGTTTTCTAGGAATGAGGATGCCCCTGAGCATGGCCTGCTGAATTCAGCTGAGGGAGAGACTCCAGTGTCCAGCCCAATCCTCCCCTTGCACAGGAGCACTGTGGGTGGCTAGAGGAAGCCACTCTATGTGGGCTTTGACCATAACCATACCATGTCATTTCTAGCTTTTCTGATCTCGTCTAGCTAACCTCTAGGGTCCCCATCTTCTGCCTGGGCAAACACTGGGATGGAGGCATGTCTTATCCCATCAGAAGGACTCCGGCCTGAAGGATGCTGTGGCCTCTCATAGGCCTGAGGTTTTCCCAGATTTGAGAATTCACCTGGCTACATCCACAGGGGGCTAGTGACAGCACTGGCTGAGAGACTGGTGACAGCACTGGCTGGGCTGACTTATCTGGGGCTCCAGATGGCCCCCTGCTCCCGCTGACAGACCCTGCTGCTTCCACACTTCTAGAAGCAGTGCATTTGGAGAGCTCGGGGCACTTTCAGGAAATCTGTTGTTGCAAGTGGAGAGCACCAAGCCTCACAGTATATTGTTAGCTGAAAATAGAGTTCTCCGAAGGGGGATGAGCCAGCTTCTCCCTGCTCCGTTATCCATCCTTGGTCATGTTGACAATTATTTCCTAAACCTTACTTTGAAGAGCTGTCCCACTTAATGGATCCCCCTCAGCAAAGGGCTGAGGTTTCTAATTCCCAATGACAATGCTTTTTTAATCTTAGGTTAAAACAGAGTGTCCTACTATGCAGCTCTGGCTATTCGTGAACTTGAAATATGGACCAGGCTGGTCTTGAACTCACAGAGGTCTCATGAGTGCTGGGGTTAAAGACATGCACCACCACACCTGGCTCTAATCACTGTGCTGCTATTGTTGTTATCATCACTATTAATTTACATATTTGAGTGTTTATCTGCATGATGTACATGCATCATGTGCCTGGTGCCATGGAAGTCAGAGAGTGTGTCAGATCTCCTGGAATTGGAGTCTCAGCTATCATGTGGCTCACAAAAAAAAAAAAAAAAAAAAAAAAAGCAACAAAAAAACAGAAACAAAAAACAACAAAAAAATCCAGATCCTTTGCAAGAGCTGAGCGCCCTGAGATATCGCTCCAGCCCTGAGCCCCCACACCAAACCCCACCCTACCATGCTTCTTTGCTTCCAGAAATCACTTCTTTAGACTGGCTGGCACCCAAGTCATGGAAACTAGAGGAAGGGTAGAGGTGAATGAATCTTGGTTAACAGAAGTATAGCATCCTTTTCCCCCTGAGCTGGTGGCCAGGTTAGACAATTGAAGTAACTCCCAAGCCTTGTTTGGAGACCATGGAGAAGTAAGTGTCCTTTCGATATCTCCCCCTCATCAATAAAACAATTTAAAAAAGAAGAGTCTATAAGCATACACATAATTTAAATAAAACAACTATTATTATAATAAAACAAACATCTGTGACTCCCCAAGCTAATGAAATGAGCATCGCTGATACGAAAATGCTTATCATGCCCTTCTGTTATGGCCCCGCGGTTCACGATAACTCTTGCTGGACAAGCACCTTGACTTTTGTGCTAATAGTTTCCTGCTTTTATTTCTGGTTTTACCTAGATATCTATCACTAAGCAATATGCAGTGATATATTGATTAATTGATGGAGATTTAGGAAGTGAATTTATTAATAGCTGAGAAATGCATCATTAGGAGATTTCATCAGTGTATGAACACTGGTACATGCTTGTACAAACCTAGACCAGATGGTGCAGCCTATTATGTATTATGTACCGTGTGTGTATGTGTGTGTGTGTGTGTGTGTCTATGTGTCTCTGTGTGTATATATGGCATTGTTCCTAGGACTGTGAGGAACAAAAAAAATATGAGAGTAAACCAAAGACAAGAGAAAATTATTCCATCGAGAGAAGAGATAAACATGTATATATCAAGTTGTGCCTATGTGACAGGGCATACTTATTATCAATGGTGATGGCTAGTATTGTTGATTAAGTTTCAAACCACTGAGGAGATGGGCCTTTAAGCTTGCCTGTGGGGAGTTATCTCGCGTATATTAATTGAGGTAGCAAGACTTTCCCGCTGTGGGTGTCAAGCAAGCCTTGAGTGGGATGCTGGACCGTGTAAATAGAGACAGGGGAGGGGAGAGCAGCATCCATTCATTGCTGTCCTCTGACTGTGGATGCAAAGTGATCAGCTAATTCAAGCTCCTGCTACCTTGATTTGCCTGCCAGGGTGGGCTGTACCTTGAACTGTGGTCTAGAACAAGCCTTTTCTCCCTTGTATATGCCCTGTGGGTATTTTATCACAAAGAAAACAACAGCATCAAGAACAACGCCCAAACCTAAGACATCAAGCGTTATCATTATTAAGTTCATTATCCTTATTAACAGGACCTATGTTCTAAATTGAAAATGTCCCACCCAGGCTTATATGTTTGAAACTTGGCTCCTGGCCAGTGCTGTTATTTTGGGAGATTGTCCAACCTTTGGGGTATGGAGCTTAGCTGGGGGAATGCAGTAGATCACTAGGAAGGTTGTGGCTATCACTGGCTATCATCTGAATCCTCCGCTTCCTGGACTGGCCACCCATGTGAGGTCACAGGCCTCCCTTGCCATGATAAACTGGAGCATGCTGATGCTTGTGAGTCAAGATGAATCTCTCTTCCCAAATGTTGTTTCTGTGAGGCATTTTGTCATAACAACAAGAAAAGTGGCTAATACAGAAAACTGGAACCAAGATGTCGAGCCATGGTCGTGATGAAGTGACCATGAGGTCCACAGGCCTTTGCAAATGGTGAAGGGGAGGAGTGTGGAAGAGCTTAGAGACGTAAGGGAGAAAAGTGCTAGAGAGCTCAATGGGCCATTTGGGTAGAAGTTTAGCTAGGAACGCTGATAGAAATGCAGACAGTAAAGACAATGCCCCTGAGGGTTTGGACAGGAACAAGGACTCCAGCAGGAATAGAAATACAGGTCATTTCTGTTATACTCTGGCAAAGAATTTGGCTACATTCTGTCAGTGCCAGATAATTTGGGTGGAGCTGATTTCAAAAGTAACTATTTTCAAAACAATTTCAAAATTGGTTGAAAATATTTCAAAACAGTATCACATCCAGGCTGTGGCATGGCTATTACTTGCTGCTTTTAGCTAGATATGCAGAGATAATTTGGTAAAAATTCAGCAAAAAGATGTGGGAAATGTGTAGCTTGGGGAAGAAAAAGAGTTTGAGTGCAGTTAAAGCTGCAGACAAGGTGAGTGTAAGCCAAGGACTTGTAATCGTCAAAGAGAAAGTGTACAGTTTGTACCGTGACAACAGGAGAGGTGGTTTGCTGGTGAGACCTCAGGGTGCAAAGAATACAAACGTATTTGAAAGGCTTTCCTTTGAAAAGAGACTGTCTGGGGGAATGGAACCTTTAGGATTCCTGGTTTAAACAAAATTTCCATGGTTCGAGTGTGTAAGCATTTGCAAGCTACTTCAGTTATGATAAAGGCAGAGAGCCCTGAGCTGGCAGCAAAGCTTAGTGTAATTCACATGATGCCAATCTTACAGGCAAGGCCGAGTGCCAGAACTGTGAATCAAAGTTCTGGAAAAAAAGCCTGTGAAATCAGGCCATGTGTAGCAGCATCAGATACCTTGCCTGGAGCTCTGAGTGGACTGTCCACAGGCATTAAAGTGAAGCCTCAATTTTAAGGAACCTCTAGGATCTGGAGATTCTAGAAACATGAAATGTCTGCTGGCAAAAGCCAAAGAAAGGGAGTGGAGCCTGCACAAGAGCAAGCCCGTGTGTTGAAGGCAGCAAAGGTTGTAAGTGTAGAGACACCCAAGTCTGTTGATCTCAGATGGTGCCATCATGAGCCCCTCTACCCGCTCTGTTCAGATGGGATCCATTCTGCCATGCCTTCTCAATCATGGGCGGACTGCGGGCTCTGAGAGAGTGAGCCAGAATAGGTCCTTCTTCCCATCAATAGCTTCTGTCAGGTATTATGTCACAGACAGTGAGAAGTAACGAATGCAACAAAGGCTACTCATACATAGTCATTTCTATGTTTTCTGTGTGGGGTAGCAGCATGGTAAGTTTGCCACCAGCACAGCGATGAATATGCAAGCAACGTATCGTACTCTGCCATCACAGGGTAATACAGTTCTGTCATCTATGTAATCCATTATCGGCCAAAACGTTGTATAGCACTTGACTACAGTTTGAAGACAAAGGACAGTTGCAAGGGTGGTCTGCCTCCTCTGGAGGGAGGCTCTAGGCAGAGGTGTGTGTGGATTAGTCTCAGGGCTGGGGTCTTGCCTCTGCTTCTTTCCCAGTAGCCAGAGAGGTTGTCAGCAAACTCAGCAGAGAATCTTGGGGGTGGAAAAGGACTCAGCACAGCTGGGAGCCTGGCACGGCTGAGTTGTGGATTCCACCCTAGACATGTTGATGAAATAGTCAGAGGAGAGGGCTGCCCTGTTTGCTCTGCTCCGAAGTTTACAGTGACCTGTCTCCAGAACTCGAGGCAGAAACTGGAAATTTCTGTGAGTGCCATGATATCCTCAGCAGAGCTGAGAGAGGGACCCTCAGAAGCATCCGGTGAACAAGAAACAAACATTATTGACAACCTCAGCAGAGCTCTCCAGGGTTCTTCTGTCCTCAGGGTTATTTTATTCTTTAAGGGTTTATTTATTTTTTATTTATATAAGTACACTCTAGCTGTCTTCAGACACACACCAGAAGAGGGCATCGGATCCCATGACAGATGGTTGCGAGTCACCATGTGCTTGCTGGGAATTGAACTCAGGACCTCTGGAAGAGCAGTCAGTGCTCTTAACCACTGAGCCATCTCTCCAGCCTTTTGTTGTTGTTGTTACGATTTATTTATTATATATAAGTACACTGTAGCTATTTTCAGACACACACCAGAAGAGGGCATCAGATCTCATTACAGATGGTTGTGAGCCACCATGTGGTTGCTGGGAATTGAACTCAGGACCTCTGGAAGAGCAGACAGTGCTCTTAACCACTAAGCCATCTCTCCAGCCCTGTCCTCAGAGTTTTAACACAGCTTGATGAAGAATAAAAGATCCTGGTTGCAAGCCTTACTCTAAGTATGCAGCAATCAGCATTGGTGGTGGAAGGACAGGCACAGTGGGCCAGACGACCCAGAAACAGACCCGCACAGTAAACTTGCTTTTGGCAAAGGAACAGAATAACAGGATAGAGAAAGTATCAACTCTGTAACCATGAGGCCAGGATGTCTGGATATTCTCATACAAAAACTGACCTAGGGCCAGTGAGACAGCTCGTGAGTAAAGGCACTTGCTACCACACCCAAAATTCTGAGTTCTATCCCCAGGATTCACATGATGAGAGGAAAGAACTGAATCCTGGAGGTTGCCCTCTGACCTTCACATACATGCTGTGGCATGTTATAGCATGCAAGGACTCCCTTCAAATGAAACGTATAAAAAAATAAATTAGTGGGTTCCAATACTGGGAGTAACTGGGACCAGCAGGACCCAGGCACACAGGAACTCCGCCAGCCCAGTGACGCAGGTTCCTTCCAGTCTGCCTGGGCTAGTGCCCTAGGCAGACCTTGGGCACAAGCTCCGCAGCCAGTCCCACAACACCCAGAGGAAGCTCCACTCCCAGGTACTCTAACAAGCCCCAGATCACAGGATCCCAGAATCACAGGATCTCAGAGATAGCTTGACTCTGAGGAGTTCCGACACAACCAGGATTACAGGAAGGACAGGCTCCAGTCAGATTTAGCAAGGGTAAGTAGCACTAGAGATAACCAGATGGTTTGGGGCAAGTGTAAGAATATAAGCAACACAAACCAAGGTTACTTGGCATCATCAGAACCCAATACTTCCCCATCATAGCAAGTCCTGGACACACCGTTACACCGGAAAAGCAAGATTCAGATATAAAATCACTTCTCATGATGATGATACAGGACTTTAAGAAAGACATAAATAGCACTCTCAAAGAAATACAGGAGAACACAGGTAAACAGCTAGAAACCCTTCAAGAGGAAACACAAAAATCCCTTAAAGAACTACAGGAAAACACAATCAAACAGGTGAAGGAAATGAGCAAAACCATCCAGAATCTAAAAATGGAAATAGAAACAATAAAGAAATCAGAAAGAGAGACAACCCTGGAGATACAAAACCTAGGAAAGAAATCAGCAGTCGTAGATGCAAGCATCACCAACAGAATACAAGAGATAGAAGAGAGAATCTCAGGGGCAGAAGACACTATAGAAAACATTGACACAACAGTGAAAGAAAATGCAAAAAGCAAAAAGCTCCTAACCCAGAATATCCAGGAAATCCAGGACTCAATGAGAAGACCAAACCTAAGGATAATAGGTATAGAAGAGAATGAAGACTCCCAAGGTAATGGGCCAGTAAATATCTTCAACAAAATTATAGAAGAAAACTTCCCTAACCTAAAGAAAGAGATGCCCATGAACATACAAGAAGCCTACAGAACTCCAAATAGACTGGACCAGAAAAGAAATTCCTCCCATCACATAAT
>JADRCD010213953.1:4818-29208 GCA_019843815.1 Montemys delectorum
TCTTCTTCTTCTTCTTCTTCTTCTTCTTCTTCTTCTTCTTCTTCTTCCTTCTCTTCTTCTTCCTCCTTCTCCTCCTCCTCCTCTTCCTCCTCATCTTCATCCTCCTCTACCTCCTTCTCCTCCTTTTCTTCTTCTTCAACATCTTCTTTTTTCCTTGCAAGAAAAGTTGTATTTGCCAATTAAATTCCCAGCTTTCAAACAGTCAGATGTAAATTTAGCAAATGAAGCACCTGTTTCTCACTGTTATTTTATCATCACACTTAATTGAGAGATGTCTTTAGGCAACAGAGAAAAGTATGTCAGGTATTACTTGTGTTTCCATGTGATTATATGCTTCTGGCCACTAGATATCACAGACCTAAAAGGCCATCCCATCAGGAGATGAAGCTACACGACCCAGGAGAGAGTAGCTGTTTTTTTTTCCCTCTGTGCAAAACCTCCCCAACAAAAGGGCCAACTGCCCATTGCCAAGTGCAAATAAGATGCCCTGTTAGATGTCGTTGTGGAGAACCTTACCCTCCCTACTTCCAGGTTTGGTTTTTCAATTATCGTGTAGTTTGCACAAAAGCACTGTGCCAATTCAATTACTGCCTGATTAATGGAGTGTTGCAGCTTTATTTCAGGGGTCTAGCTAGCTATTAATTAGCATATTGGGGCCTATACTCTACTGTTTTGTCCTGATATGCTTTGAAAAGTCCCCAGTGCAATTAAAAAACTCTAATATGCTTTAAATAGTTATTTGAGAAAACACATCCAGACTTTTTAAACTCCTCAGGGATTTTTAAACACATCCAGATTTATTATACGGCATCTAAAGTTCTTTGAAAATCACATTTTTCTTCTACTAGGTTCTGAAGTGCATCTGTATTGGCTAAGTAGATACTGCCCAGGAGCTGGGAAGGCAGTTTCCTCAAAGATTAAGCTAGGATCCTTCGTTGATGGTTTTCTTCTTTAGTATCATTTACAATCTGCTTATAGTTGTACTATTGTCAAGGTCTTGGTTCATTTTGGGTTACCCAGTAGACTGAGTTGTGAAACATATTGAGTTGAATTCCAATCACTGTTTGTTGTTATTCTTACAGTATAGTGTCATCAACTTCTCTTACTTGGAAACATAAAGAGCCATTTCTCGGCCACTTTATGCCTTTTTTATGTGTGACTAAAGATGGACTAGGAACATTAGACTTTCATTAGTCTTAGAAAATGCCATTTGTATTTAAGATATGGGACATAGCAAATAAACTCACCAGCTAACAATAGGAGACTCCTGCAAAGGAAGAATGAATTGGAGACTTAGACAGGAGCTTGTGACCACTTGTAAAGATTCAGATAGCATGGTAAACTGGGTATTTTCCAAACTCTGGTGATTTCATAACATTATGTGCCTAAACAAAATTTAGTTTTAAATACATAATTGTACTTAATGTATTGAGTACCATATACATTTAAATCCATACAAAATATACAACTTGTATGAAATTTTATGTTACAAATTTAATAACTTAGAAAGTATTATTAACACATTAAGAATTAAGGTCTGTTGCATTATCCACAACAACTGGGAGGTAGGGAGAGGAGTGGCCCTTTATGCAATGATTCAGCAGAGAGAAGGAAGAGGATGGGATGTCTAATATACCAAGATCTGAATCAGCACCCACTAACCTGGGCACCTCTACGTAGTAGATGCTAAGGTGGCCTGTAGGACTGAAGATTTTATAAAAGTAATAGAATATTCACCAAAATGTTTCCCTCATGAGGAGAGTGCTCTCTTATTCTCACTGAGTAATAGAACAGAGATTTTACAGTGATGATCTTACAGCATTCTTTGCATTTAACTGTACTCAATATTCAGCTAAGGTAAATATACTGTTAATCCATACCCTGACCATGCCAGACTATCTCCAGAGAAACAATCAATAAGGGATAAATTAAACATGGATAGATTATTGACTGAATTAAAAATAGATTGCTTACTGACAGGAGAGAGATACATAGATAAATGCATGATAAATGAGATAGATAGATAGATAGATAGATAGATAGATAGATAGATAGATAGATAGATAGAGATAGTAGTAGAGAGAAAGTCTCGTAGATTGCCCACTCTAATTCTAAATACTAGACTCCAAGATTTGAAGTCAGCATATAGCTCTGGGCCTGCCCCCAATTAATTATGATTGGTAAATAAAGATGTGAGCAGCCAATAACTGGCGAGAAGAGACAGAAGCGGGATTAGATTTCTCAGGCTGGGGACTGTGAGGAAGAAGAAAGGGGAGAGCGACTCCATGATTTAGGAGTGTGTGGCTGCCATGGGATAGAGAAGCAAGGAGAGCAACCTGGGCTCTGCACCAAGAAAATGTGGCCTAGAGGCCTGACTAATTGGAGTTAAGAACAGCCAAGATGGAGCATAAAAATTAGTAAGTAGTACTTGGAGTTATTGGTGGGAGGGAGATTCTAACTGCATGGAGGGTAGGCAGTCACCCAGCTATTGTGCTCCCTCTCCCACCCAGTTTGCTCCCTCCATCCACCTTCAATATCTATTTTATTTCCCCTTCTGAAAAAGATTCAACTATCCTCCCTTGGGCCCTCCTTGTTATTTGGCGTCTTTTGGTCTGTGGATTATAGCATGGTTATCCTGTATTTTATGGCTAATATCCACTTCTAAGTGAGTACATACCATTGATGCCCTTTGAATCTGGGTTGCCTCATTCAGGATTCTACTTTCTAGTTCCATCCATTTGCCTATACATTCATGATGTCCTTGTTTTTAATAGGGGAGTAGTATTCTGCTGTGTAAATGAACCTCATTTTCTTTATCCATGCTTGAGTTGAGGAACATTAGGCCCACACTGAGACCCAATCCATGGGCAAAAACTAATCTATGAAATTGTTAATGGTCCTCCATTGTGCTTCCAGACAAGATCCTAGCATAACTGTCCTCTGAGAGGCTCTACCCAGCAGCCAATGGAAACATAAAGGGACCCAAAGCCAAATACTAGATGGAGCCTGGGGAGATTTGTGGAAGGAGTGAGGAACCATAAGAGGATAGAGATTCCACAGGAAGACCAACAGAGTCAAGTAACCTGGACACTTGGGAGCTCCCCAAGACTGAATCACCAGCCAAAAAGCATTCATGGCTGGGCCTAGGCTCCATGCATATAGCAGATGTGCAGCTTGTCCTGTGGGTTCCTCAAAAACTGGAGTGGGAACTGTCCCTGAATCTGTAACCTGCCTGTGGATCCTGTTCCCTTAACTGAGCCTCCTTATCAGGGCTCAGTGAGAGAAGATGTGCCTAGTCCTGCAATGAGCTGATACACCAGAAGGGTCCTCCCCCTTCTCAGAGAAGCAGGAAAGAAAAGGGGGCATTGAGGTATGAGAGCTGTGTGAGGGAGGGACTGGGAGGAGGAGTCTGTTATAGGGATGTAAAATGAATGAATAAATAAATAAATAAATAAATTAATTAATGAAAAAAATTGTTTCCAGATCGGCAGACTAGAAGATTCCCTTTTTCCAAGATCAGAACCAAATACTTATTTGACTCTTCTGTATTAAGCAGTAGATAATCCTCACAAACATTATTCTCTGGTCAATCAAAGATATGAGCATAAAGTATTTTTTCCTGATCTAACTATTAGCTTTAAGAATTCTATTTCGTAAGGTATAAAAGTTCAAGTATAAGAAGAAAAATAAGAGTCTGGATTTTTCCATAGTTCAGGGCATATTGTTGTTGTTAAAGAAATCTTTGTATGTGAAGGGTGTTTACTTATTATATACAGAGAGCATAAATATTCTAAAAAAATTTTTTTGCAGATACCTTCTATGTATGAACCATCTAATTTTTGAAGTTGTTTGTATTCCTAAAGGGCTACCTTGATATAAGAAAAAAAGAGATGTACATGTCACAAGGAAATGGTAGAAGTCTAATATACATACTTTATAGAATAAAAGATAATATTTGTTCTGCAATTATGAGAAATACAGACTTTGGGCCTTGTGCTGCTGTGTTGTTTATCCTGGCAAACACAATCTTTATCCCTCTCTCTTGAAAGTTAAGAGACTTGTTCTGATCCAGTCCTTGAGGAATGATGACAGGAAGCATTGGTCCTGGACAGTAAAGAGGGGAAGTTCCTAATGTTTAGCACAGTGAGCAGAGAAAGTCATGGCTCATGTGGTGAAGAACGGGAGCTTGACTCATTCACACACATTCAGGCTACAGGTTTTGTAGCCAGACTAACTGCCCAACTCCCAAGAGTCTTCAATTATAGAAGTTAGAAGATAAGAACAGTGACTTTTAGGATTAGTGCATGGCTGGTCAAAGTTGGAGCAATAAGCCAAACATTCCCTTTCCACCGCTAGAGGACGTGTTGTTTGCTTTAGCCTCCAGGCTCTGACAAAATGGCATGTGCGTTCATATAGTTATATATTACAATCACTAAGCATAATGACTAATTTTGTAAATTTGTGGTGGGTGCAAGCCTTCACAGTACTTCAGTCACACACTTATGAGTCTGAATGTCTAAGGTGGTTCCCTGTAAGAGTCACATACTCCACACACTTCACGGTTAACTGAGAATCAGTGCACCTCCTACATTCCACACAATCTATATTCTCTCACTTGTAAAATTAGAAAGCAAAAAAAAAAAAAAAAAAAAGGAAAGAAAAGTTATTTGGCATTGATTGTAAAGTGACTAAAGATACATATGAATTACTAAATAGTGTATGTTAAAGTGTCTATCTTTAAATATCTAAAATATTTAATCCATTATTGTTATGTTGAGATTTAAGTTTTTTTTAAACAACTTTTATAATACTCATTTTTTTAGGTATTTTCTTTATTTACATGTAAATTTCTCCTTTCCCAGTTTCCCCTCCAAAAAACAAACAAACAAACAAACAAACAAACAAAAACAACAAGAACAAACTCCTGTTGCCTCCCCCATCCCCATGCCTGCCACCTCACCCTCTTCCACTTATTGGCCCTGGGATTCCCCTACACTGGGGCACAGAACATTCATAGGGCGAGATTTAAGTTTTAAAAATGTTTTTGTAAAAGGAAGAAGGTTCTACCCAAACAATTTGTTTAAATAATCTGTATCCAGAGAACCAAGAGAATAATGAGCATTTTGACAATGTCCAGGAATGCATCCAAGTCATACAATGCATGCTACCTTCTAAACTTTATGGTTCTTTTGGAGTTTATAAATTTTTGAAAGATTTATTTCAGTGTGTAATAGCAAGTTCTTTTTACCACAACCTAGTGTTAACATCTTTGATAAACCCAACTAATTCATCTCCTCCAAAATAATATTTAACATGCTTTATTTTGATGAAACTTTCATCATCTTCAAATAATTATATGTCAGCACTATGTCAAAATTAGCTTTGGTTACTTAAGACATGAGCAATATTGAACTATTTCACAAAATTATTCCTGCACTTTTAAAACTGGTTTAACTGGTAATGTCACTAAAGAACTTGTCTTTAGGAAGATCATCCTTTTAAATTATCTTTATGTTAACCACTACATACTCCATTCTCTTTGGTATAGTGATCCACAAAGACAAAGAAAACACATGGGTTTCATGACCACCTGATTCATGTTTGCATTGAAACTGGAGAAATGATGCTTCTTATGTCAACCTAGGATTGTTTGTAAATACCCTAAGATTGTCCAAAATTTCCCCAGTGTTTGGGAGGAAAAGAATACTCATTCTGTTTCACTATATGCTAAGTTACAGCTCACAGAGTGTGTTTATGGTTTATACGTAAAACCTCAGATACAAAAATGTGAAGACAACCTTAACGACAGTGCCACAAACACAACATTATGATTGTACATGTTAATCTATCAAAATGAAGCATGTACAAATGTATGTTTATAGAGAGGGAGAGAAGAATATAAAAATTAGATAAAATTCTTGTATCTCATTTGATGCCTTATAATTTCTATTGAATTATGGGTGTTTTGTTTCTGTCTTATGAGTTTGTTTGAAGTTGACATAATGCAATTTGTGCTTGTTTTTGAGGACCTCATCACCAACTGACTGCCAGCCTCTGCAGTGACAGAGAAGAAGCTGCCTAAAGAGTCCACTAAAGGCAACCCGGGGAACCAGTGCAATGGGGATCTTCGAGGTGGTTTTGGTAGGCAGGACAGGTATGCATTCTATTTTTATGAGCACATCTGGTTTATCTGCATTCCTAAATTTGCCCCTTAGGAGTCTGTAGAAAATTTGTGGCAAAAGAAAGATAAACTGGTGATTTGACAGCCTTCCTCTGACCTACCAAAGCAGCTCAGCTCATTTGCTAACCATTATAAAATGAAACCAAATTCAGGGACAAACAGGCAATTTATTTATTTTTATTTGAAGAAGGCCCCCCTGTGCAAAAAGCATTCCTCTTTTGATGGTGTGGGCTCCACCACACAGTCCTCAGTCAAAGATTAAAGAAGGGTTGGGCTCAGCATACCTCCTTTCTTGAGTTTACTCAAGTTACATGATTTTGCAAAACATTTAGGTGAGGTACGGTGCAGAATTAGCAGATGGCTTTAATTTTCTTTGGGGATGGGAAGGCGTACTCCAATTTTCCCTACTAATGTGATGGATGAGATTTGGGAAAGTTTAGAGTACTAACTTTGATAGTTATATAAAGAATGTGAAATTATATTATTAAAAGCTAGTATGGGAGTTTAGGGGAGTTTATAAAAGAAAGCCATGGAAAGTATATGGTAACATAGTTTGAATTATTCAAAAAACATTCCCATCAGACAGACTCTTGATGGAAATTCTTAATACTTTCTGTTACTGGGAAAAAACGGAAAAATATTTTAAAAAATAAATTACATTTATTTATATATGAATATGTATTTATGCATATGGGTGTGTATGTGCACATGTCTGCCATAGTTGGCCAGTGGAGGTCAGGGTATCTCATGCAGGGGTCAGTTTTCTCTTCCCACCTTATGAGTACCAAGAACTGAATTCAAGGTTTTCAAGCTTGGCAACAAGAAGTACCTCAACAAGTCACACTGAAGATCTTTAAAGATGATCCTGAACACTAAGTCTAGCTTTTCTAACTGTCATATAAGAATAGAAATGGATTATAAACATCTTAGGTCAATATCAATCCTCAATAACTAAGAGTTAAATAACCAAACTGGACATTGTCTATTGGATATGGTGCAGAAAGTGTTTGCTGTACAAATATGAAGACCTGAGTTTAGATCCCCATCACTCATGTAAAATCATCCATGGCTGCATGAAGCTACAATTAAGGTGCTCTGCAGTTATGACATGGAAGATGGAGACAGGACATATCCTGAAAGGTTCTATGACAGCTGGCCTAGCTCATGCAGCCAAGAACATCAAGAGACTGTGTCTCAAACAAGAAGAAAGTGAACTTGTATTCTAACATCATGACACATGCTGTGACATGCTCCAGTCTGCATGCACACATGCTCAATTGAACATTCAAATACACACACACAGACACACACACACACACACACACACACACACACACACAAGCACACATAGATTTTGTAATGTGTTAAAGAATTTCATGATCTACCTGTGATAACCATACTTATATGTCCTCCAAACCAAGTTCCACGAGCATGTGCATTACATACATTAATGCAGATTTTTGTATGATATCTCTGTGCAAGACTGTATTTACAAACATATCCATGCATCCATCTCAATGAATTAATGTTTCAATCGTCAACATGATTTTTCCAACAGAACTTTATAAAGATACAATTCTTAGTCAATTAATTAGTGCAGAGTATAAAATATTTCCCTGATGCTTCCCTGTTTTAGATTTTGTGATATAATAATATCTTATTGGTTTTGTATTTGAGCACTGCTTACATTTGACTTGTCTCTTGTACATCCTCTTCTTCGTTTCTAGCAGATGATCCTTCTTCCATGTTCTTATTAGCATATAAAGGTTCCTTCAGAGTAGTGACAGGAACACTTTTTCAAGTATCCTTGTCAGTTTTCTTACATTTTAATTGCCATATCACTTGAAGTCACATAGAAAATTTTCAGTGTACTCAAATATACCTGTGGTTGTTTTTTCTTTTAATGATAATTACTGGGGACATAGCATCTTCATCTGTGCCTGTAAAACTGAAGTATTTTGACACTTATCAAGACAAAAGTTCACTCCATTTACCAATCATCATTCCTGCTAAATACAGATTTGCTCGCTGGTTCATTAATTCCAATAATACTTTTATGAATTCTTGCTCTATCATGCTTTGTCTCTAGCAGAAAAGTGAAAGGTACACTCAAGACTGGAAGTCTATTTCCTGACTTGGAAGCCTGGTAGATATTGATGCAGAAAGACATTAGTGCACAGAGAGATATTCTGGAACCCATAAAGGGATACTTCCAGAATTTAAAAAAAAAAAAATAACAATTTTTACCTGTAAATACTTTTTTTTTTTGGCGTGAACAATGTTTTTTTTTTTTTTTAATGTCTTGCCGACAGTGACTTCAGAATAAGTCCCACCATATTGTTAGAGATTAATTACTAATGATAAGAAGAACATTACATGTAGACATTGAAGAAGTAACATGTTCAATGGCATGTGACCACAGACTTAGAACAGACATACATAGGTCTTACTTCAGACAAAAGTAGCCAGTAAGGAAATCATATAGAAGGGGGAGATCCATATGATGTCACAAACAAAGTTTTAAAAGTAATTCAAAGTCTATAACTAAGAGAAGTTGTATACTGAGTTCAGATGAAGAATGGGGAGAGGACATGAGGTTTAAGACATGGGTGAGTATTTGGAACTCAGGCATTGTGTCTAGGTTCTAATTAAGTTGATAACTCTCATGGTGACTTGTCATAGCATGAGAAGGTAGCAGTTTTGAACTTAGGTCGGACATATCAAATCTGAGAGGTCACACTCTTCCACTGGAGACCTTTGCTAAACCTTAGGTTGATGATTAAGTAATTGGATCTGAATTGGCAAGGAAAATTCTTGGAGGATATTTTGCTCAAGGGTATTTGATGATATCTCAAAGTGTTTTTGTCACAACTGGAACAGTGAAGAACATTTCTGCTTCTAGAACATACTGGGCATTCTGGTGTGTACATCATAGCCCTTCAAGACTAGGAATTACTCCTCTCATAATTTGGGCAGTGCCAAGTTTGAGAAACCTAAGTTGTCATAGTCCCTAAGTTGTTGACTTTCCTTGAAGCTCTGTCAGCTAAAAGATCACCAATGACCAGATGTGTAGAAGTCAACTTGTAAGAAAGTTAGCTTCTGAAGTTGAGTGGAGAAGGAGAGTTTCTAACAGGTAAGAGCTAATCCTCCAGCAGCACATACACTAAAGTTGGACTGAAAAGGAGAGAATTAGCCCAGAGCCTGCACAACTATACATTTAGATTTATGAAGTGTATCCTACTTGAGGAGCTGGTGAGATGGCTCAGTTGGTAAAGGTGCTTGCTATGGAAACTGTCAATCTGAGATCGATCCACAGGACCGATATGGTGTAAGTTGTGTTGACATCATAATGCATATTGTGGCATGCACATGCACCCACAAACATGCACTTAAATAAACAAAAAATAATAAATAGATAAATAAACAAAAATAAATAGATGTAAAAATGTTTGTAAATAATTACTAGGAGCTATGCGTGAACAAACTAGACTCCTTAGGATTCACCATGGGACTAGAATTGTGTCAGCTGTCTGTTTCAGTAACCAAATGCTACACACCTTAGCTTATAATCTAATAGTAATAAACTCAGACAGTTTCATTGTTTGGGTAAGTCTTGTGTTTGGTACTTATGGATTTGGTCACAATTGCTTCTGGGCCTTTAAAAGTTTTCAAACAACATATTTGCTAATGTAATGAATATCTCAGTGTTCAAACAAGAGATGAAATGTGGTACTGGAAGCTCATTGCTAGGGATGCTGCACCTCAGAACCTTTGAACTGTTGACTAGCAGTTTCATTTCTCAGAGACAGAGAGACAGACAGGGACAGAGATATGAAGTATATGATAGAATATATAAATCAGCTTTCTATTATGATAACAAGTACTGGAGGTAATAAATCTATAAGGAAACATTTACTTTGGTTCATAGTTTGGAGGGTTCTCCTCCATAACAAATTGACTCTATGGCATCTGATCTGTGTCAAAACACAATATATTCTGGGTAAGCATGTGTTAGACCCAATTACTTACCTCATGTCTGTGAGAGGGGACAGGGAGAAAGCAGCTGGGGTATCACCAGCCACTTCAAAAACACAACCCTTTGGCTAGAGAGATGGTTCAGTGAGTAGAATATATGTCACACAAATACACAGATCTGAATTTGATCCCCAGAACTTGTATAAAAGCCAAATGCAGAACTTACATTTATAACCCCAAAGCTGCTTGTAAGAGGCCAGAAACAAGCAAATCTCTGGAGCTCACTTGCCAGCTGTTCTTGATAAACTGATTGACTTGAGCAAGAAGTTCTATCTTAAAGAATAAAGTGGAGAGCAATGAAGAATGATAAATGAAGTCAAACATTGGCTTCTACAAGCACACACACACACACACACACACACACACACACACTCACACATACATGCTGTACACATTCCAGTGACCTATAGACCTCTACCTATACACCTCTTTGAAGGTCCCCTCATCCCTTATAAATTCATGGGATGAGGACCAAACCATCATCACAGAGCTTTGTTGGGCATTAGAGATCTGACCGGTGACAAAGAGAGATCAAGACACAATCTGCAGGCTTTTCACACCATGGTTACCCCAGTGCTTGCATCTATTTTTGTGTATTGAAAGAGAATGCTAACTCTAGCTCATACTGAGAAAGTCAGAGGAGGGAGGGATGGAGGGAAAGAGGGAGAGGGAGATAGAAAGCTCTGTCTTGGAGGCTCTGTCTTTTTGTTAGGGATTTGGGATTTATTTTCCCTCTTGAGAGTCCATAGTTAATATCTGGTCAACCAATGTTTACTCAGAGTAAGAGGTGACCTCTCAACAGTCTAGACAGCAAAGTCCTTAGGTTGTAGAAGTATCTAAGGCTTTGCCTTAGACCAGTGGTTCTCAACCGTACTAATGCTGAGACCCTTTAATACAGTTCCTTATGTTGTAAATATCCTCAATCATAAAATTATTTCCTTGACTTCACCTAACTGTGATTTTGCTACTGTTATAAGTCATAATATAAATATCCCAAACATCAGGATATCTTACAGGTGACCCCCAAAGGGAACTTGAGCCACACATTGAGAACTGCTGTCTTAGAGGTAGCTTATTCTATCTCCAAGGTAAGTGCTTTGAGAAAACATGGACTGGAGTCTATGTGTCAAAGACCAAAATACAAACAAAAGAGTCAATTGGCTCCTTGAGCATGGAGTTAATCTCTTGTATCCACAGCCCTTCACCCTGTGTTCAGCTTTAACCATACACTAGAGTTGGCTTGGAGTATCAGTGAGTTTTGCTGAACAAGCTGGAAACAGTGCCTTGCTTTGGCAGTGATAGTTCACCAAGGTCTAATGAAAACTCTCAACCTGGACTGCTTGAGTTCGCATCTTATTGGCTCTCCATTTAAGTTTTGATCTCTCTTCAGGACCTGACCATAAATTTGTGGGCTTTCTTGAAGCCCTTCTGTCCCTCCTCTCAATGTGGCTATATTAAATAAATAATCCTTTCTTTATTCCCACTTGAAAAAAAAAAAGCCTCTACTTCTGTGTTAGTTGGGCACTGTCAGAGCCTCTCAGGAGACTGCTATATCAGGCTCCTGTCATCCAGCACTTGCTGGCATCCACAATAGTGTCTGGATTTGATGATTGAATATGGGAAGGATTCCCAGGTGGAGCAGTCTCTGAATGGTCCTTCCTTTAGTCTCTGCTCCATAGTTAGTCTCTACAATTCCTTCCCTGGGTATTTTGTTCCCCCTTTTAAGAAGGAACAAAGTATCCACACTTTGGTATTCCTTCTTCCTGAGTTTCTTATGGTTTGTGGTTTATACTTTGTGTATTCAGATCTTCTGGGCTAATATCCACTTATCAGAGAGTGCATACCATGTGTGTTCCTTTGTGATTGGGTTACCTCATTCAGGATGATATTCTCCAGATCCATCCATTTCCCCAAGAATTTCATAAATTCATTGTTTTTAATAGCTGAGTAGTACTCCATTGTGTAGATGTACCACATTTTCTGTTACCATTCCTCTGTTGAGGGACATCTGGGTTGTTTCCAGTTTCTGGCTATTATAAATAAGGCTGCTATGAACATGGTGGAGCATGTGTCCTTATTACATGTTGGAGCATCTTCTGGGTATATGCCCAGGAGTGGTATAGCTGTGTCCTCTGGTAGCACTATGTCCAATTTCTGGAGGAACTGCCAAACTGATTTCCAGAGTGGTTGTGCCAGCTAGCAGTCCCACCAGCAATGAAGGAGTGTTCCTCTTTCTCCACAACCTCTCCAGCATCTGCTGTCACCTGAGTTTTTTATCCTAGCCATTCTGACTGGTGTGAGGTAGAATCTCAGGGTTGTTTTGATTTGCATTTCCCTGATGACTAAGGATATTGAATATTTCTTTAGGTGCTTCTCAGCCATTCAGTATTCATCAGTTGAGAATTCTTTGTTTAGCTCTGTACCCCATTTTAATAGGGTTATTTGTTTCTCTGGAGTCTAACTTCTTGAGTTCTTTGTAGAGACTCACAGCCATCCATTAGACTGAGTACAGGGTCCCCAATGAAGGAGCTAGAGAAAGGACCCAAGTGCTGAAGGCTTTGCAGCCCCTTATGATGAACAACAATATGAACTAACCAGTACCCTCAGAGCTCCCAGGGACTAAAACACCAAACAAAGAGTACACATGGTGGGATTAATGGCTCTAGCAGCATATGTATAACAGAAGATGGCCAAGTTGGTCATCATGGGCGGAAAGGCCTTTGGCCCTGTAAAGGTTCTATGCCCCAGTATAGGGGAATGCCAGGGCCAATAAGCAGGAGGAGATGGGTTGATTAGCAGGGGGAAGGGGGAGTAAACAGTGATTTGTTTTAGATTTTTTTTCTATTTTTTGGGGGTGGGAGGGGAACCTGGCAAAGAAGATATTATAAAGAAAACATCTAATAAAAAAAGCTAAACAGATTAATAAATGCTTATTTTTTCTAAAATATTAACTGATCATTGTCTTTATCAAACTTACAAAATAAGTTGTAACTTATTTAATTCCTATCACTATAGGGTTTATTTGCCTCAAATGTTCGTAGCTAGCAAATGACATTGCACTTTGCTATGCACATTGCCTCCAGCCAGGAATTTTAGAGCTTGCTTTTTCCCCTGGATTTCAGTACCAGAAATCAGCTTAAATTAAAATTAGACAAGATGAGTTTGAACTGTGCCTTACTCAAAAAATCAAGGCAGTGACTCTAATTATCATTTGATATACACTGATATCTCAACACATGTGTACCCCCTTTTGAATTCAATGTCTGGAGAGTTTTGTAGGGTTGATACAGCTATTAACTAAGTGGCATGTGTATCAGCAACTGAAAGCCTTGTAGCTTTCAGAAAGTCCAAACCCAAACAAAGAGATCATGACTCTATCATCTAATGATGGGAAGAAGGCTGTCTGGATGTTAGAGATACCCATGAGTTATCAAATGTTTCCATGGAACAGAATTCCATGGTAGATGTGGCTGATTGTATAGCTTATGGCCAGATTCAAAAGAGTCATCATAGGAGATCTGTCTAGTTGTCAAGAAATAGCTTCAACATTACCAAGGATAAAAGTTCAGTAAATCAGATCTGCTTGATTTGGACTTCAATTCAGCAAGTTGGTTCTTACATCCTGTGCATGCCACCATCTTGTAGTGGGTGACATCTAAGTGACAGCTACAGACATGATTTATGCAGATGATCGTAAAACACACATGTGACTGCAACAACCCTACAACTCTATAGTTTGATCATAGCCACTGAGAATACAAACAGGATTTCTCAGAGCAATTTGAAGCCTGGAAAGGCTTGGAATAGTACAAGGATATTAAATCCTTAAGGTCACTCAAGGCTGGTGAACAAGATCTAGCACTCTTGGCAACCATGCTGTAATTTTAACCCATATTTCCTTCCTGTTCTTCTGTCTGATTTGCCTAGCAAGCAGCTGCCAAGCAGTAAACAAAAGCATCCACTCCTTGGTAAAATTACAAAGAAGAAGGGGTTAGGAGGAAGGAGATGATGCAGAATGCTGTGTGTCCAGGTGCTGCATTCACCGTAGTCTCTATATTTAGACACTTTCCAGTCATCATCAAGTTGGCTGACACTTCTGTCCAACACAGGAGTGGCATCAGTGGAAGAGGTAGAGGCTCATTCCCTGAACAATATCCAAGGGATAAGGTCATTCTTTAGGAAAAAGACAGGTTTACAGAGCTGGAAGTTGATGGTTTCTCAAGCAAGAGAAACATCTTTTGTCAAAGACATTGTTGCCATTATATTTTTCCTGGAAGATTCCAGAAAAGAGCAAGTTGGAAAAGTATCATATTCATTGTACAAAAATAAGATTTTTCTTTTTATACAGACTCTAAATTTGCTCTTCTATTTAAAGTAAGAATTGGTGCCCAGTTCTCTTATTCAATACTATGTAACACATTTTTAAAAAAGGTGTAAGTTTGATTTAGAGATTTAAGTAATGAAACTGGAGTGGTTGACGTGGCCATAATTGTTCTCCAAATATGTTGTGAAATTCATCTTCAGCTTTCACATAAAAACTATATGTAGCTATGTGTTATGCATTTTATTTCACATATGGTGATAGCATTAGATAAGGAGAATTGGCACTCTCATTACTTGAAATATTGTCTTTGATTTAGGTATATTCAAAATCCTGTTCACTAGCTACTTTGATATATATAATAAATATTAAAAAGTATTGTTGAGCTGGGCAGTGGTGGCACATGCTTTTAATCCTAGCACTTTGGCAGCAGAGGCAGGCAGATTTCTGAGTTCAAGGCCAGCCTGGTCTACAGAGTGAGTTCCAGGACAGCTAGGGCTACACAGAAACCCTGTCTAGAAAAACAAAAACAAAACAAAACAAAAAGCATTGTTGGATCTATTTTCAAGGTATAGATATAAATTTTCAGAGACACAGCCTAACACACAGTCACTTATAAAATGTCAGTTTAGGCTATGCAGACTTAAAACTATATTTAAACAGTATTTGATACTTGTAAAATATCTTCTATTAAGCTCATGTACATGTTGAAGTGAGAAAATGTCTTCTAAACTACCTATAATATTTTACCTCGATTCAAGAAAATGTGTGATGATTGTGATAGCATAGAATTAATGAAGATGACATGATACACACAAAGAAATATATTTAAATTGAGAAATACTCTTTGGCATGTTGGACTGTCTTGATCAACAACTCAAAGCGTACATCCCAGACCTGCAATATGTTTTTGTTAAACATCGTATTGGTCTTAGATGGAACATTCTCTCTGACTAGTGTAATTTCAATATATAAAGAGAGTATTTTTCAGTAGACATAAAATTATGTTTCCATATAGCTTTTAAGAAACCCTTACTATTATCTATTCCCTCCAGTCTCCCATTATATTACCTTCTTCCCCATTTCCAGTTAAAGCTCCCCATTCTTTGCCTTGTTTCTCCCACTTATTACCACTTGTGTTTTAGTATCTCCCTCTATAGATCTTCTCCCTCCAAAATATCACCACTTTCTTGATTTCTGTAGCTACTTCAGATTATAGAGTCACATCTGAAGCTTTGGAGCTAGGGTCCCCAAATAACAGGGAACGTGTAGTATTTGCCTTTCCTGGTCTGAGTTGCCACACTTGATACTCATTTACCTGTGAAGTTCAAGATTTCACTTTTATTTACAGCTGATTAGAACTCTGTGGTGTATGTGGATCACACAGATATGAAAGAAGGGGGGGGGGACATGGAAGTAGGAGTGTAGCTTGCAGAGATAAAGAAGGGGTCTGCTGAGAAAAGTGAGGGAATAGAGAATAACAGGAAGTTATGGTCAAATTTCATTTTGGGGTGTGTGTGTGTGTGTGTGTGTATGTATGTGTGTGTGCACGCGTGCGCTTTGCAAAATTGAGAAAGAATAAATTCAAATGTTTATTTTAAATCTTTTCCTCTCTGATCCTAGGAGCTTGATTATATTATTTTTCCCAAGTGCTTATAGGCCTTTCTGTATTGTGGAATAGAGGTTCCATTTCAGACTCTCTTCTTTTTTTTTTTTTTTTTTTCTAAGAGTGCCTATCATTTCCCATAAATAATTCATATTTAATAGTAATACATTATCTTAGAATCTGTACTGGGAGGTTCCAAACTTGCTAGACTCAACCAAGAAAATTAAACCTTCAAAAATAATCTTGCCTCTGTTCCAAGTTTAAAGATTCTAATTTAGTCTCAAATATGGTCTGAGCTTTTAAATTAAAAAAAATTCTAACTCATTCCAATGGACATATTTAGAGATGATGGAGCTAGTGTCCTACAGAGCTGTCCTTCAGTAGACAATAATGTGCCACATTCAAAGCAGGTATGGCTACCCTTTGAAGCACTGTGTCAGAGGCCAACACCACTCTTGGCTACTCCAAGATCTCTCTAGATTGTCTGTTCTTTTACTCAACACATGAGGCCATATTAATAAGCATAAAAGATGGAAAAATGATTTTTCATGACAGAGAGTCAGTTATCCTTGTGAATTTTACAAGAAAATCTTGCAGATGTGTCTTCTTGCTCATTTTAGAAGTTAACCTAATGGTCTAGAATATCAATGAAATCTGCCTTCAGTATACCCGCATATCTATGTAAAGAAATATGTTCAAACAAGATTCTCATCCTTGTGGAGTTCTCCCATGAGTTGACAAATTAGAATTGTACACACCACTGTTAAACATTTACCATACTCTGGGAAGCCAGGGAGAAAAGCATACCCTAAATGTAACTCACAAAAAAGAAGTGCTCAGAATCTTCTGGCCAGACTGAAGGACCAATCCATGGTCATAGACATGGCTGACAACACAGACACACAGACACAGACACACACACACACACACACACACACACACACACACACACACCAAACAAATTAACAGAAATATTTTAAAAAGAAGAGAGGCTCAACTTACATTTAAAGAGATAAGAATTGATAAGAATTGATGCCATCCATAGTAAACTATGAAATTACTGATGTGTCTGGAAACAAGGAAATAGTGACACTTTTGCTTCCAATTTATATATATTGGAATCAGGGGGTGGTAACCAGCCCAAGAAGTGCTAGAAAGCTAACTTTGGTCTTTTCCAAAAGAAGCATCTCTCAGTAATTATAAAAGATATTGTTCTTTTTTTCAGTTCCGTGTTCCTGATTTTTTAATGGTCAATTCACTGTGAATGTTTATCTCTGGGCTGAGTTATGTTCCCTAATATCCTGTGTCTGTTTCAGAGACAACATCACGACCCTTAGTTTTCTACAGTGGGGCCAGGACTTTTCTTTGAGGAGTGAAAAGGGGATTACTTAATGATTCACTCTCTTTCCTTGTTTCCGGTCTACCAGAAATAATAAAGAAATTCTCAGTTTATTATTCTGTGAGTCTAGTCACATACTGACTCCACTGGGATCTCCAGTCCTTATGAATAAGATCATTTTCTGCCATAATTTCTAGACTTGGTGGTATTTTCTTTTCTTTTCTTTTTTTCTCAGTGGGTTCTCTTTGTGTTAATCCAGGTAGGAGGGTGAGGATTTTATTTATTATTTAAAAATAAGTCTCCCCATGTTTTTTCTATTGATTTTCTATTTGTTAATCTTTTTGATTGGTATTAAGTATTTGTGACACTTCCACCTGAGTTTGTTCTTCTTTTCCAGTGATATAAGAGCTTACATTATTTTTATTGCAGGCATATCTTGCATCTTGCTATAAATATTCCTTTCAGGCCCACTTTTTGCTTTACTCAAACAATTTCACTGTGTCTTAAATATATTTTCATTTGATTCAATATTTTCCATTTTCGCCTTTAATTTTTTTTTCTTTGCCCATCAGTTGTCTGGGAGAGTGATGCTTAATATGCAGGAACTCCTGAATTTCCTGAAATTCTCATGATTATTGATTCCCAGCTCCATGCCACTCTGGAGGGAGGTGATACTTAGCAGGAGTTTGTGAAATGCTTGCTAAGACTTGCTTTGTAGGTTAAGATAGATTTCATCCTGAGGAAGGTTCTGTATGCACATGAGAGGGAGGCATTTCTGTGTTTATCTGAGATAAACAGATCTGGTGTCTCCCTACTGATTTTCCTTTCTGAATCTTAAGCCCATGACTTAAAGTCGGATACTGAAATCCTTAAAGTTATTATATTTTAGTCACCAACATGATTTAGCATCATCATGCTTGTCTTGGCCCTGTTTCTGATTACAGGTGGACTACAGAAAGTGAGTTGGAGACCTGACATTTTTATTCAGATTTTGGACTCAACTTGCAGCATTGCATTTGAAATAAAACGTTGAATTTTATTTACTCTCAAGCCTAGTTGATGGTTTTTCTTTGCTTGCTTTGTTTTGACACAAGGGCTCACTAAGACTTAATTCTCCTGCTTAAGCCTGCTAAGTGCTGGAATTGCAGGTGTATGTGATGCCCCTTGCTCAAACCTCCTTGCTTTTGCGCTGTACTACCATCTTTTTTCCTTGGTTTCTTAGCCTTTTATACTTGAAACTGTAAACAGATCATGGAAACCCTTGATTACTTAGTTGTCTGACATTGTTACCTAAACACATATCGACATATGTCAACCTCCATAGTCAAAGAAGCCAGTTGCATTGATTAATTAATTATCGATTTCTATTAGTTTTTATTGGCATCTCTAATGAATACAGACCAGGTTTTCAGTCTCTGTCAGTGTTTAAATATCTATAATTATGGACCATGCCATCTCCACAGTCAATGTTAAGATTTACTTTTGAAATTATAAACTATTTTATATGATTATCATTCTTCTATTTCTTTTTTTTTACTTTTTGGGGGTGTGAATATAATAAATGTATTTATTTGGATATGGGAAGTTGTTTATTTTGCTTTGTTTAAAGTACTGGGGATTGAACTGAGGGTCTTGAAGATGCTAGGCAATCTGCCACTGAGCTGAAGTCCTGGTCCAGTGTGATGGATTTCAGCGTTCCATTCAAATTGCTATGTTGGGGTGTGCCACCTTTTTTTTTAATGGTTTTTGGTGGTAGGTTTAAATATTTTAATATTATCATTATATTATCTTAGAGAAATGGAAGATGTAATTGTTACTTTTTTAATTGCTTTGCAAAATTTGTAACAATATTGCTGTTAGGAAGAGAGAGTTTATATTGGCTCACAGTTGCCAGTGGGTGGTCCTGACAGGAAGCCATGGGGGTAAAAATACTAGCTGGCTGGTTACATTGTATCTGTAGAGAGCCAGAGCAACATTGGTATCTGCTATCCTTTCCTTTTCTTCAGTCTGGGACCCTACATTTATGAATTTTCTTCTAATACTTTTACCTGAGACTTCCCTTGTAATATTTTTCCTGATTTTTTTCCCTCCTGATTCTTTTACTCATCATTCATGAGCCATGATCACTCAACTCTTTGAATTTTTCCTAATTTTAAGTTGGGTGCCTAACATTGGTTAACTTGCTTGACTGGATGCTGGATGCTTCTGTATGACTGTAATGGTGTTTGATCTGTGTCTTTGTTTTCAGTATGCTGTTTGCAAATACTTAAAACATTGGGAGGGTTTGCTCTTTAGCTTTGACTGACATGGTAGAAGCTCTTTCGTTCATAGTTAAAGTTACTAGAGTTCCAAAATTACATCCGTTGATTCTTACTAATATCACTATAACATCCCCAGACACATGAACCTTGGAAGCTGTTCTAATATTTTCAGATATTTTTAGCTCCTATCATCACAAAGCTTACTCACACTGCAAACTAATAATAAACAGCTAAGACTTGCCAGCAATCTCTGAAGACTGACTCACTCTTCTCTCTCTCTCTCTCTCTCTCTCTGTCTCATCTTCATTGTCTTACCTTCTTTGAGCTTTCTCATCTCTGTGACTTAGAGCCCTGCTTTCACTTCCCTGAATTCTGAGCTTTGCCTCATTTGTTGAGGGAGTCCTTTCTAGTCTGCCTATATCCCTCCTCTGTGCATTATAGTCTGAAAGCACTCTCCAGGCACCAGGGGGTGCAGGTTTCACACCTACTCATCTCTGTCCCTTCCCTCAGGAGTACTCTCCTGTGCTGTCTGATATTCACTATTTGGAAATCATTGTACAATATATTTAGTCCTGCTTCTTCGGTTGTCTCAAGGAAAGAGTTGATATCTGAAACTCCATCTCAGCTGATTACAGAATCCCCAAATATTGATCTTTAAAGGAAAATTTGTCAATTTTTCTTTTGCTTTTTGTTGGTAAATTATCTATTGATACTTTTATAATTGTTATCTGAGCTTAACATGACATACAATTATATCTTCCAAAATAATGCTGAATCTTATCTATCTGACAACTATTTTATTGCTTAAGGCTTCATCTTCATTTTTCTTTCTTTCTTTTTTTTTTTTTTTTTTGGTTTTGGTTTTAGTTTCAGTTTGTTGTTTTTGTTTGGTTGGTTTTGTTTTTGTTTTTTGCTACTGTTCAAATTAGGCATTTGGATGACATTTTCAGATGTTACCAATCAAACTGTAACTTCAACAATTTAAAACCACAACACTTACACAAATAGTAACAGGCACTTATAAATATTTCTTGATGGTTTTAGGTAAGGCCATTTCCTGGGTAATTTTGAGCCATTTGGCTTATTCCCAGCACATTGAAAACCAATGGCTTTAGTAGAAACCAGACTCAGCATACAGTGAACAATCAGGATGCTGTCGCTATCCAGTGCTCAGACTTGAGCCCAGGTCTAATTACCTGGAGCTTACTCTCCTAACTCTTGGGAATTAGGAATAGAGAAATGAAGCAAGTTTAGACATTTAAGTAAATTGTTTTATGAAGGTTTAATACTAAATCTGCATTGTTGCAACACAAAGAGTCAGACATCGCTGCCTCTAAGGCAGCTTCCCTTTGCACAGGGCACCCCATACATATGCCCTAACACAGAGCAGCCCAGATGCATTACTCCTGCTTTGCCTATACTCTCTCCACGAAGGTCTTGAGCTCTGTGGATGACCCCCATTCATTCTTCCATGTAGGCTATGATAAAGACTAATGCCTGGCTCTGAGTAAGTCTCCCACAAACACTTATTGGATAAAAGAATATGTCCAGTCCACTAACGTGTTTAACATCACTAAAATCCATTCATATGTTGTTATGTGTAAGATAAAGAAATGAAAAAAAATCTTTATAAGAAATGAGTATACTAAAATTACCGCATAAAATAAAATAATCATAAATTGATTTGAAAGTCAGAAAAGATTAAGTATAAACTTTATATCTTTGTAAAATTAGTATAGTAAAATTCTTTCTAAATCCAAAGGTGAGTTTTATTACTTTTCAAATGGATAATCCCTCTCCACTCACACACACACCACACACAGATACACATACACACAAACACATACACTTGTACACACAGACACAAATGTATACACACACAGAGATCCACAAACACACACATACACATACACTCACACAGACACACACATACAAACTCTAATCTTTTTGCCGCCCATTCCCTGCCTAACAATATATATCTATATAGTTTCTAAGATTCACCAACAGAGATTCTTTTTTAAGACTTATTTATTTTATGCATATGAGTACACTGTAGCTGTCTTCACATGTACCAGAAGAGAACATTGGATCCCATTACAGATGGACATGAGCCACCATATGATTGCTGAGAATTGAAGTCAGGGCCTCTGGAAGAGCAGTCCTTGTTCTTAACTGCTGACCCATCTCTCCAGCCCCAACAGAGATTCTTAACCAATTATAAACTAAAAGCTTCATATTTAATGCAAGAATTATAAATGGACTGTGAATTCATTCAACTTTATTTATAAAGTATTGTGTATATATACATTTTTCTTGGCAGAAACGTAATAGATTTTATGTTTTCTGCGGGATGTGTGATTCCAAAATGTTGAAGAGAGTCCATGAGTTATCTCTTAAGCAGCCTGTCCTTCTCTTTCGGCAAAAAGAGAAAAGATGGAAGAAAAAGGAAGTTAGTTCTGAAAAGACTCCCTTCTGGCTAAACCTTGGCACCAAAACATTTCTGCCAAAAGGAACCTCTATTCTGAAATTCAAAGTCATCCCTTCGCAAAGTCAAAGTCAAATAGATGGAAAACTCAAGGGGACAAAAAAGGCTTTGTTTGGGAACAAATGGAGGACAGATGGGATTTTTACTCGGGCATGCATACTGTACCCTTGAAATCTCTAGTATATTTCAAAAAATAAATGAAGGCCTAGCAGGTGGCTCAAAGGGTATATATGCTTACTAAGTATGAGGACCTGCGTTTGGATCCCCCAGTACTCATATAAAATCAAAGCTTGGCTGTGTGAGCCTTTAAACAACAATGAAATCAAGCAGATCTTAGGACCTTTCTGGCCAATTGCCTGGCTGAAACATATGACAAGCTCCAGGTTCAAGGGGATAAGACAGGCCATTACACATTCTCCTCTGGTCTCCACCTAAGTACACACATACATGTCCATACCATACACAAGGAGAAACGAAAAAGTTGAGATTTCTTCCAGAAAAAAGATTCTGTAAGTTGCTTGAGAAGGAGGCTCATCGGCACCAGTTGTATCCTTGAGGGGGTGACAAAGTCTGACAAGAGGCAGCCTTTGGTAGCTGGAATTGTCTGAAGAAACAAGCAGGTTCTTTCATCATAATAATACTGCTTCTCCAAACAATATCTATATGGCCTCCATGGTCTTGTGATGTTCTGTATCAAAAATCCCCAAAGCAACAAAACCAAAAATCTTTACTCCAATCCTTGGAAAAGTTGAGTGAAATTAAATCTTTTTGTTTTCCTTAACATATTCTTCATTTGGATATCTGGTATACATGCAAAGGTGATTAGCAACTACATTCAGTATAGCTGGACTCAATAATGGCTACTTTTACATGTATATACATATGGTATTAGATTATTTATCTTGATCTTTGGAAAAACTTCACTTACTCAGAGAGAGATAGAAAAGTACTTCAGATACTTCACCCCAGGTCCTTACTATGTTTCTTGCCTTTTATTATACCTGGGTATGTTTTTCTGGGGTTTATTTTAGCCACATATTTCCATCCACATCCATCTCCCCACCCACATTCTGATCTCTACAGACAACCTTCCCTGCACCTACATCCTACTATACATACAAGCACACACACACACATACACACACACACACACACACACACACACTATCTATATCTAATTGATTTATTTTCTTCACAAATATGTATTATTTCACTGTATTATTTAAGTCTTACATGTTTTCATGAAGCACCTCAAACATAGTTAGCTTAAAGTCTTCTTACTTGTGAAGGATCCTAGTTTTTGTAACATTTACAAGAAGGGACTACTGACTATGATTCTGTATTAGTTACTGTGAAGAGACACTATGACCAAGCAACTCTTATAAAAGAAAGTGTTTACTGAGGGCTTGCTTACAACTTACAGAGAGTTAACCTAGACTCATCCCGGTGGGAAGCAGATAGACATGGTGACTGAGCAATTGCTGAGAGCTTTGCATCCTGATCTTCAGGCAGCAGGTAGAGCAAGAAAGATACCTGGCCTGACCTTGGGTATTGAAACCTCAAAGCCAACTCCCAGTGCCACACCTCCAACAAAACCACACCTATTCCAAAAGACTAGACCTACTCCAACAGGCCACATCTTCTCATCCAACCCAAACAGTTCACCAACTCTGGACTCAGCATTTAAACACTAGTCTATGGAGCCACTCTCATTCAAACCCAGAAGACAATCATTGTTACATGTCAGTGTCTACATTGTAGCTGTAGTAACCAATTCACCCTGGACACAGTGGTTTGTCATCCATTATTTCCCTAATGAACAGATACAAGCCATCAGCACAGCATGTAAGAATAGCAAGGACACCTTATGGACAGTGCATGCTCAGTCCCTGGGAAATATTTTTATTTGTACATTTTGACGATCTTTGAATGTTCACTTCATTCCCCTTACTCAATTAGCCCAGTATTTGGCTTGATGCAATTATATGTATAAATATATTTTAGAAGCGTGAATAGTTACTCAAAGATAGAACATTATAGAAGTAGACTAACAACAGTCAATTTCAAGGTTTAATACTCATGCTCTAAAATAACTTTTTCTCCTTTAGTAGTGCGTTCTTAAACATGATCAACCAGAGATTCCTCTGTGACAGAAAAAAAAA
>JADRCD010213954.1:1620-15435 GCA_019843815.1 Montemys delectorum
ACACACACACACACACACACACACACACACACACACACACGTCAGGCTGCATCCCTCTGGACCTGTTAATTTCTACCCAGTATAGTATGGAATCTTAGAAGTGAAAATCTGTGCACTAGCTAAAGATGTTCTTCTTGTACTTCTTAGGGAGAAAAAGAAAGCCAAACTCTTTTATATAACACTCTTCTGCCACAGATCATTACCCCAGTTTCTGTCTTTCCTCACTCTGGATATCTGCAAATACTTTCCATGTACAGCTTCATGTTCTCTGCCTTCTATAAACTCTATCCCCACAATATTCTGCCTTTCTTCTGTATTGGGGCTCTCTTGTTCCTCCCAACCAGTCTGGATAAGAATAGTCTATTTTGCAATGGCTGAATTGCATGGATTCTCCTGGGAAGCAACATCTGTCTGACTCCTTCCTCACAAACAGGCAGCAATTAGAAAGTTTTACTGACACCCTTGATCTCATTACCAAAGTTTCTGTTAAACCTGTATTAAACTGTTATTGGCTTTGTTCCTTGGCTTTTTATACTGTTGGATAAACTGATACAAGACTTGCATTTTCTTAGAGAGAAATAATTTTTATGAGAGGCTAAAAGAAATAATTCTACCATCCACACTTAGATTCCTTTAAACCTCAGTGTATTTACCTAATGAGTTGTAAAAACATCTGCTCAGAACACAGCTGCTATCATTAGATAAGCTATTGTGTGCCAACTGCCATCAAACTATCAACTACCTCTTAAAGAAATGTTCTTCCAATGCAATTTGATGGCTCTAATAGAGCAGATAGTTTTTCAGATCATGACTGCTAATACGATACTTTTATGAAATGAACTTTCTTGTAACGATACTTCCAATATGGTTGTCAGGTATATAGCTAAAAGTAGATGTATTACTGCTTCTTATAAGTGCTAAAGTCACGATAACCAAGGAAATAAGAAATGATACCTAAATAATTCTTTCCTACAAGGAACACTGAATTTAAAAGCTCTGAGAGAGATTTTGAGTTCTTGTGACTAAAAGGAAACACAGCATGGAACTCTTCCACTCTTGCAGGAACACATCTCCCTTCTTATTCTATATACATTTGTGGGGTGACTCAACTGTGAAATGGTATATTCATCAAGTAACTGGGAAATTGTTGAAAACTAAGCAGTTCTTTAGAGATAATTGAATTCTTAGACATGGTTGTGGGTATGGAGCTAATATAAAAAGACAGGCATTGTGATAGGGAATGTAAAGACATCAAGTAGAATTTGGCACCTATGTTTCAATTAGCTTATGCACACATCCTGTATCCCAGCTAAATTTCATCACTGCTTAAATTTACCTTTTATATTTTCGCCCCCAAATACATTATTTATTGCAAGAAACTACACTGTTTAAGTCTCATCTGAAAATAAGCACATAGTAAGAAACTTCCTATATGTCCACCTAAATACAAGGTTCCTAGGGAAAAGATTGGTGTGTGTGTGTGTGTGTGTGTGTGTGTGTGTGTGTGTGTGTGTGTGAGTGTTTTGCATATGTTACTTCTAAGATCCTATGAAATTCCATTGGTAGTTTAGCATGAGGTTTTGGGTTTACAGTTACTTTCACACTTTAGTATCAATTATCATAATGTCATAGGTTATTCAGACAGGGAATGACAAACATTTATTTGTTGTCAACTCCCATATAACATGTCAATTGCAATCCCTTCTGCCAGCTTTGATCAGCAGGCTTTCACCTTGAGCCAAACATATTTCTATGTAGCTTCATCACTATCCACATTCTGCCCCTAACAACAGTAGCTGTTATGGAACTCTTTTGATGGTAAGATTAATTTTAGTTGTCACAATGTCCATCCATTTGGGGCCAGTAAGATGGTTCAGAAGACAAAGGCACCTGCCAAGGGCCATTAGGGCCAGAATTCCATCCTCAAGACCCATATAGTGAAAGGAGAGAATGAAGTTCTACAGATTGTCCACTGGTCTCTACAGGCATTCCATAGCATGTACACACACACACACACACACACACACACACACACACACACACTAAACATAACGTAAAAACCTTCTGTCAGTTTCTCATAGCTGTACTGGAGTAACACAGATGATTTCAGAATAAAAATGTTTCACTTATTATTTTCCAAACTTTTGCTTACTGCTCCGTAGTGTTATCATTCCCCTCTCATTGCTTCATTCTGCAAGCCTTTATTATGTGTAGACCATGTGTGCTGTAAGAGATAACAATATGTAAAACAGGATTTCTCCTTTCAAGTAGCTAATACAAGCCAATTTGTTAATATCCTTTTTCTAAAAATATGTTATCAGTTTGAATGGCTATAACACTCAGGATGTGATCTACCCATTCCCAACTGTGATAAGAATTTTTGAGCTCATTTCTACTGAAAAAGGCCACATCTGTGTTGGTTCTGTTGTGTTAGATATCAGGGTGCTGGTCAAATGAAAACCCTCACGCCAATCGACCTAGGTATGGCTCTCCCTGCTTATCTAGGAGTTATCAACACCATACTAACATGGAGACAGAAGGCTCACAAAAGTTGTATAGTGAATATAAGCTCATAGAACAATTAGCTTAGTAAATGAAGAGAGGTCTAACTTTTCTGCAAGTGTAGCAATTGATGACTCATATTTTCTTCAAAATTATGAGAAAATATAAAATAAAAACAACTTCATAGTAGATGGTAAATGAACAATAAAAATGTTGACATATAGGCACTTGTGATTCTTGGTAATTCCTGCGAATGTCATGGTTCTATTCAGTGTACTAGGTACTAGGGATCTCAATATTGACATCTCTTGTATCTGCAAGTGTATTTGTGGCTTTTTATTTAGGATAGCTCTAGATTTCCTTTCAATTCCCTTTGTCTCTGACTTCTTGTACCTTTGCACTTTCCATTACTTGCATGCTGGACTTGTTTTAACTTGAAACGTTTGTGTATTTGCCATAGAATTTATCTTCTGTTTACCTACTGGAGAGATTGTCTGCTTCAGTCATTTAATTCTAGTTCCTGGCTTTGTTCTGATTCCTTAGATCCTAGTTCTTATTCCCTTGATCACATAACATTATTTAACTCGTGGTTTTCTGTATTTATAATGGGGTTGGAAGGATTAGACCACTGCTTTTAAACATAGAAAGTCATTCAGTATATCTATTCCAGTGTGTGGAGGAAAAAAACCAATGACTGACTCATTTTAAAAACCATGCATCCCACCTCATCACAGAAATCTGTTACTCTAACTTCAGAACTTGGACTTTGCATGTTTGAGTTCTTCTGCTTATATATTAAGGTAAATGATCAAATAAATACTTTCATTATTCTATGTCTCATAATGGAGATAGAGGGGGTCCAAATTCCTCACAGCACTTATAGCTTACAGCATTGTAGATGAGGAGCTGATAAAAGTAAGTTATATGAAGGAAATGACACATTTGTGGAAGAGGCATGAGCACCAGGAGTCTGTGGAATCTGCCTGCATTTCTTTGCACACTTTAGTTTGTACTGTGATGTGAGCATCCAGGAAGAGGACAGTCACTGTGCTTGCAAAGCCTCCTCATGGTGCCTCTGCTGCAGCTGTCAGATGGAGGAGACTTAATTGATGAAATTCTATTTATACCCAAGGATAAACTTAGAAAACCAAGCTATGCTGTCAAATCTCACATATTCAGTGGATCCCCTTCTTCAAGTCTCTACCCTCTCAGAGAAAACATCTACAATTCATATTTTATGTTCCTTTTGAAGTAACCAATAGCTTGGAATATAGTTAGATGTGCCAGATTGGAATGCAGCTTATGATGTCACACAGTCTGGGCTCAAACTGCATTCAGAAATTTGATCTTAAGTTTGTCAACAACTTCATCAGTAAAATAAAGTTAATAGTCTCTACCATCCAGTATTTTCATGGAGTAATTAGGTTATACCATATAAAACATTTTATATGATGCCTACATGAGTGATGCATGGCTAGCCCTCCATACAAATCTTTGGCACTTTTTATTTCATTATTGACCCCCAGTTCTGAGAGAAAAGTGAGATATAGAAGAAAAAGTTTTCTGAATATCTAGATTACAAGACGAAGATGCATAAAACTCTGGCAATATAATGATGTGGCCATGGATAGAGTGGAGCTTTGCTTGCAATCTGTTTGTATGTAAGACATAATGTATGTTTGAGTCAATGTTTTTCACTGCCACAGATTTTTAAAAGCACTGAAAGTGATCCTCAATATGACCAGCTGATAAGTACTCACAAAATATACCTACAAAAATATACTTAAAAATTAAAATAATACGAAAGAAATTATATTCTTAATGTGTCCTTAAAGAAGTGCCATGGAAGCACTCATATCAAATTTACAAATCAGTATATACACATTATCTCATAAATTACTTTATAAAGGAAGGTCTGTGTGTTGAATTTCCAGAATAACATTGGAGTGAGAATTCTTCAGTTGTGTAGAGGATTTCATCATGTCAAAACCATGACAGACACTGCATGAGAAGGAGAAATTCCCCATACAACTGTGACTCAGAGTTACCACCCCTAAAGAACAGGCTCATGAAATGGACCCTGCATCCCATTAGTAGTCCAATTAGTAAAGTTAAAATGACTCCCTGATATCTTCTGAAGTAGACATCTTGGTGTATATATGTATTTTTATATTGCTTTTTGAGACAGGGTTTCTCTGTGTTGTGCTGCCTGCCCTGGAACTCTCTTGTAGACTAGGCTGGTCTTGAACTCATAGGAATTCACCTCCCTCTGCCTGCCAAGTACTGGGATTAAAGGAGTGTGCCACCATAGTCTGTGAGTTTATATTTTTTTAATCTCAACTCCTAGCAGAAAATCAAAATTGATTTTTGCATGTTGATGTTATACATAGAATATTACTTGAATCTCATAGATCAGAGACATGAATCCATAAACATACGGAAAAGCAAACAAGACAAATAAGTAGAGAATGCAGGAAAGAAATTTAATAATGTTTGAACCCAGGGTCAAATCTCAACTTTCTGCCTGTGTGACCTTGCTCCAATTATTTATCTCCTCTGAATGTCAAGGTTTCCATGAGCAAGCTGAGGTAAACAACACTGTGTTTATTAGATTATAAAGTGAATGAAATATTGAAAGTTTCTAGTGTAGAGACTGGAGAGCAGTGGGTGTTCAGTAATTTGTAGTGTCTATTTTCTGAATGTGGAGGGGGAAAGTTTGTTCATCATATATATACTATGTTGATCCTAGATCATAGTCATGTGCTTTGTAACTTTTCAAAAAGGCAGTGGAAACAATGATTTTAGTATCCATCTACTTTGCTTGTATTCATTGTAAATAATGGGACTGATTTTGTTAGCAGTGCAGCTAGCTATTCCAGCTGCTATTTTTTTCTAAGTGAGATTATTTAGTAAATATTCTTTGGAGAAGAATTCACGCATGCTTTTAGCACTGCTGCTGCTGCTCTGCCATTCTTGATACTGTTATATGTTGGAAAGAGTCCATGATTTTGAATCAGATATCTTGTTTGAATACTAACTGAACCACTTACTGGCTTCTGTTTCAGGGGTAAAGCATTTAACCTTTGAGAATATGTAAATTGAGTTGGAAATAGAAATAAAAACAGCACTGCTCTGAAGGATGGAAAAGTAAGATATCCACGCATTCATTTTTAAGGGGGCAGAGCACTGTGAATATGGATGTTGATCATTGCTGTTGACCCAGGATCACAATTAAATGGCTTTATTGCCTCTGGGGTACTGCCGTAAGCCTGAAATGTGAGAAGTAAAGAATGTCTCTGTGTCCTCACTCCCACTGAACTGATGATTTTTTAAAAACAGCTCCAAATATACTAATTGGATCACCCAGATGTCTTAATTTTAGACTACATTAACATTTTAATTACTTTTTTACTTCAAATTTCAAACTATTTTATTTTAAATAGAGTAAGGGAAAATAATTATTTCGTTACAACTTTAGTGGAAAAATCTATTATGCATCATGAATGAAGATTGTGCCTCCTGCCCTAGATCAACTGAAGGGCTACTGACATTCCATGGGTGCTAGAGGAGATAACGACTACACTCACTACTGCCTTTTCCTCCTCTGAGGTGCAGCATCACCTCCTTCAGAAGGTCCAGACCAGGGAGGAAGAAGCACTCCCTTCAGACTGCTCTCATTCTTCATAGTAGCGTTATTTCTTAGCTTCTTGCCTCTGAGACTTATTCTCAGATCAGAGCTGCCAATCAACAGTTGTCAGAATGGCATAAAACAGCTTTGAGGAGTATAAATGATAATCTGTGTTAAATGAACACAGAAGTATCAATCACATAGGGGACAGTCTCAAAAAAAAACCACAAGCAATTGTGAAATAGAGGAATGGAACATATAGGAAGAAGAATGGATTGTTTGGCATTTTGTTTCCAGGTAACAGAAAGAATGTGCCAATTTATCAGGGAGGAAAGATTCTCAAAGCTCATAACTCAAAATTAACAAAGAAAAAGAAGCTTTGGCCATGCCAGAAACATAAGAACTCACTAGAATGAATAAATAAAAACTTTTAAAAATAAAGAGATTCATAGAAACTCTTTTAGTCATTACACTAAACAAGAAGGAACTATATTTCCATAAATGATAGAGATTGTCAGATAGTGCCTAAGAAAAGGCTAATACATGCATGTATAAAAAATGATTAGAAGAAATATAGGAGGTTTCATAGCAAAGAAGAGAGATCAGTGTTATATAAAAATTTAGGTTATTTGCAATTTATTCAAAATTCATTCTGCTTGAATAATGTGGATTAGAAAAATATGGCCTTTGACTTGCATAAAACTGCTCTAAACTTCATTCTTTTCATGATGCTTTTATAGTTTTTTTAAGTACATAGAGTGACTGCCACTTTCCAATGTATACTGTGACTAGTAGCTTTACTTTTCTAATGTTCAGTACATGTTTAGAGTAACTTATGCCATAATGATATTAACTATCTAGTTCTCTGGATGACTGCAGGTGAGGAGAGTGAAAGTGCCTTTTTGTTTGAACTAGTAATTTTTAAAACAACATTAACTATTATCTTTTGTACTATTCTCACTATGAAAATTGAATTTCATTTTGGGAATGTCCTCAGCCTCATTATTAAAATAATTTAAAAATATATAGAAGGAAACCCAAGGATAGTTTTATGAGATTTGGAGAGAAAAACTCTAGTACAGGCAAGCTAACATCTTAGCAGTTGCCAGCAGGAGTTAGATGTACATAAAGTCTTACTTTGTTCATTAGGCATAGAGGAAATAGTAAGAAAACCATCATATCGAGGGAACATGCTTAAGAGTTCTAATCCACAGATCTAAACTCAGGGGCATTCAATCTCAACCTCAGTATCTGGGTGAGGGGAGTTTATCAAGAACCCATGATTAGAAATATAAATAGGGTGAACTTCTGAAGAACAGAAAATCAGCTCCATAATGGGAGCGAGGTAGCAAGCTGAGGAGAGAGCCTAAGCTACGTGGTGAATTGCTGTTGTCTTCTCTAGAACCTTATTTGTATTTCAGGATTTTTTTCCCCTGCACATGCCATGTTACTCAGATTAAACAAAGGTTAGAAAAGACTTCCAGGATTTGTCTGAGAACTGGTTCCTTCCCTGGGCAGAATTTTTGCATTTCTGTTCATCCTTTCTTCTACCAAACTGGTAATACTTGAAAATCTTATGTTTAATTTCATTAAGGCCCTGAAGGATATCTGATTGAAAGGGAGTATTGTGTAATGAGTAATTAAAATTCTAGACAATTTGCTACTTTCTTTTTATCATCTTTAACTTTAAAACTATAATTTATAATTGTTTGGCATTTAATAAGAAAACATTCTGCAATTTGTATGTTGCCAAGTTGCCATATGGATATCATTAGCTTGTGCCTTAGGAATCTCTTACTGTTTCAGTGTGGTGTAGAATTTAGTTGGGAACACAGGAGCTTGAGTCCCAGGCTCCCTGAGTCATAGTATAACATAATCCTAGGCTGATTTGTTTGCACATTTAAACTTGAGGAACTTTTCTCAGGGAGATTTTTTTTATAAACATACATATATGTAATTAATGTATACATATCTTTTTTTATTAGATATTTTCTTTATTTACATGTAAATTTCTCCTTTCCCAGTTTCCCCTCCAAAAGACAAACAAACAAACAAACAATACCTGACTAGTACAGAGGCAACAGGAGATTTTTATTTTAGATGATATATTTAGTTCTGTAGTTAAAAATACAACTTTTTTCACATTCAAAAATATTAAAGGTTCAGAATGATCTTTATTCCTCATTCCCTTTTTGCTTTTTGTATAGGAGCTTTTAATCATAGACTAAATATGGAAATTCAAGTAATCCAAACCCAAAGCAATATGTGAGAATATTTTGAACTGGCTAATTGTTTCTTAGAGAAGTTTTATAGATAAATAATTTTTAAAAAATTGAATACACTGCCTAGCTCTATCTGTAATTCATAAGAACTGGCCACAGAACGCTAGATGCTGAGGCTGACAGGTAAACAGTCCCTGATGCTGAAATCCTTGCCAACTATTCCAGATCTCCTATCTCCTGGTGTTGACAGACAAGTATTCACACATCATGAGCACCAGTCCCACATTTTTACTCAAACCAAGTAACTCCAAATTCTCAGTGCAAAAATAAAAACATAAAAATCCAAGAAATGCCTCCTCCTAAAATCAATAATTCTATTATAATTGACCCAATGAGAGTGACCTCTCTTCTAGTAAATCATGTACAAAACATCTTATAACTGTATTTGAACAATCTAAAAATATTAAAAACAAAGAGGTAAATGAAATAGGAACATCAGTGCAAACCATGACAATATAATTTAGTGACAGGATATAAACACAGAAGAAATACCAAATTAAAATTATGCTAGAAGTCAAAATTCAATAAGTTAAATTAAAATCTCAAAGATAAGTTTCACCAATAGAATAAATCATGTGAAAAATAAGGTATGAAACAAAGTAGTCAAAAGGTCAGATGCCAGTCAATTATAAAGGCAAGTCTACCAGAACAACATCTGACTATTTAACAGAAAAAATTAAAGCCAGAACCACCTAGAAAAGTATATTTCAAGTTTTGAAAAATTATAACTGTCATCTCACTCTATTATGTCCCATAAAATTTTCTATTAAAATTGAAGGAAATTTCCCATGATGAAAACAGATTAAAGGACTTTATGACTTATAAGCTATCACTATAGAGAATATTAGAAGGAATAACTTTAGTCTGAAAAATATAAATAGTCCCCAAATTATTCTGTACACTAAAAAGGAAAGAAACACTTGCAAATTATTTTTAGGAAGCCATTCATACTCTGATATCAAAGCTAGTAAAATACTGAACAAAAAGGAAGGAAATTGTAGGTCAAATTCCTTAATGAAAATAAATACATGTCAATGATATCAACACCATATTTACAAACCAAATTCAAGAACATATTCAAAAGATCACCCAAAATCAAATTGGCTTTATCACAAAGATTCTGGATAGCCTTGTTGGAGGAAGTTCATCACTGTGTGGGTGGACTATGAAGTCCCATGCTCAATCTCTTTCCAGTCAGCAACAGAGAGCCTCCTCCTGGCTGCCTGCAGAAGATAGTCTTTTCCTAGGTACCTTTGGATTCAGATGCAGAACTCTTGGGTCCTCCAGCACCACGTCAACTTGCACACTGCCATGCTTCTCACCGTGATGATAATGGACTGAACCTCTGAAACTGTAAGCCAGCTTCAATTAAATGCTGTCATTTATAAGAGTTGTCTTGGCCATAGTATCTCTTCACAGCAATGGAAACCCAAACTTAGACATGAACCAATAATAAATGTAATCCACCACATAAAAAATGGAAGGATATAACTATGTGATCATCTTATTAGATGCAGAAAAAAAGCCTTTCTCAAAATGCAGCATCCATTCAGGATAAAAAGTCCTGAAATCTAGGAATACAGCAGACACATCTCAATATATTAAAGGCAATATATAGAAAACATGCAGCCAACATCATCCTAAATTGAGAAAATTCAAAGAATTTCCACTCAATTCAGAAATAAGACAAGGATTATCAACTCTCCCACTTCTCTTCAGCATAGTTCTTGAATTTTTAGCTAAAGTAATAAGACAACTGACAGAGATAAAGTGGCACAAATATGAAAAGGGGACAATATATTTACATTGGTGGTTGATAGGATTCTATATTTGCATATGCAGATAATACTTTTACATATTTGCATATGCAGATAAAATGATTATATGTTTACATATGCTGATATGATTCTGTATCTACATTTGACGATGATATGATAATCTATATGAGATCCTAGAGACTACACTAGAAAACTCCTCTAGCTGAAAAACACATTCAGCAAAGTGGTACAATTCAAAATTAATACACAAATATCAACATTCTTCCTATATGCCAAATGTAAATACACAGGAAAACCTCATTTCAACTTATACCACAGAGCTGTAGTAATAAAAACAGCATTATATTACAATAAAAATAGGCAGATTTATCTATTAACTAAAATAGAAGATATAAACTCCACAATTCTACAGCCAAGTGATTTTTGACGAAGAGACTAAAAATGCACATTGAAGGAAAGACAAATAGTATTGGTCAAATAAGATAGCCACATGCAAAAGAATAAAGCAAGATCTCTTAAAAAGAATTTTATTTTTTTCTCATATAATACATTCCAACTGCAGCCTCCCCTTCCTCCACTCCTTCCAGATTTCCCCACCTCCTTTCCCCACCAGATCCACTGCTCCTCCATTTCCCTTCAGAAAAGAGCAGGCCTCCCAGGAAGATAAGTCAACACAGCATAACAAGATGCAATAAGACCAGGTACAATCCTTCACATCAAGGATGGGTAGGGCAACCCAGAAGGATGGAAAGGGTCTCAAGAACAGACAAAGGTGTCAGAGATAACCCTACTCCCTCTGTTAGGAGTTCCAGAAATACCCTCAAGCTAAACAACCACAGCATATATGCAGAGGACCTTGCTCAGATCCACACAGGCTCCTTGACTTCCACTTAGCTTCTGTGAGCCCCTGTGATCTCTGCTCAGTTGATTCTTTGTGCAGTGTTCTCCTGGTCTTCTCAACCCTACTGGCACACCTACAATGCTTCCTCCCCCCACTTCCCCTGGTTTCCCCAAGCTCTGCCTATTATTTAGTCATGGATCTCTGCATCTGTTCCCATTAGGTGCTAGAAGAAGCCTCTCTGATGATGACTCTGCCAGACACAGGTCTAAGAGTAGAACAGAAAACATCATTAGGAATCATTTCATTGGTCTGTTGTTTTGGGTTTTTTTGTTGCTGGTTGTGTTCTTCCCCATACAAAACTCAATTCCAAGTAGACCTTAACATAAAATGTGATTCTCTCAAACTGATAAAGAACATAGGACTATGTTCCAACTTATGTGAGTAGAAAAGGGCAGTCTGAAGAACACCCCAGTAGTGCTATCAGTAAGCTCAACAAAATTTAAGTTGTTAAAATTATTTGATATATTATCAAATGTTAACAATAAATGAGAAATGAATATAAAACTGATAAACATGAATACAAATAGTTATAAAACTGTGAGAGATGTTAATGACAACATAAATATCCTTTTACTTATCAGGTTTCACTCGAAGTTAGAAAGACTATGTTTTAAAGACACAATTTCTCCATTAGTTGCACTTTAAATGTAATATAATTTTAACTAAAATCTCTTCTCTGAAAAAAAAAAAAATCTGACACCAAGCCACATCTTGGGAGACTAAAAACAAAATAAAGACAGACAGAACAAGGGTTAGGATAAGTACACTATGATTTTTTGGGGACTTGTATATACACATATATCTAGTATGCAGCAAGACAGGAGTGTACTCATGTTTTTGGTCAGAAAGAGGGAAGCAAGGCTTGCTTGTACAGTGCTGTGGATAGAAGTGATTTTGCCCTGGTAAGAAAGTGCTGGCTGGGCTTATCTCAAACTAGTACCAATGGTGTCAGGCACATTCCTGGGGACTGTTGGTGTCAGCATCTGGTCATTAATCTCCACACACTACTCCAGTGATTTTACTTATTTATAGTATGCTAGGAAGTTATGCAGGGAACTTGCTCAGGCTCGCTCAGGACTGTCAATCATTAGACTTTAAAATGGCTACTGCCAGTTCATGACGGATCCTTATGACCTGTGGTGGGAGTTTTCATGGAGCTCCAAACAAGCTCTAACATTTTGTATAAAACTAACAGGCCACGAAAACTAGAACTTTCTTTTCTTCTAGAAATTAAGACAATTAAAAAATTTTAACAAGTGAGGCCTTATCTTTATTCAGGAGTGGACAAATTGGTGAAAATTCAGAATTTAGAAACAGTTTTGTGCTTAGACTGAAAGCTATTGGCTTATAAACAGTTTTTAGTGTGGATTATGGAAGAAGTTGAATTATGTAAGGTCTAGAGAAGACACCAGAATTGGCATGAGCCAATTCAGTGGATTTAATGACGACTTACATTCGAGCTGCATTTTGTTAATTAGCAGGAATTAATGGCAATCTTCAGGTGAAGCTTAAAGAAGGATAAAGAGAGCACTTTGAATTACTGATACTGAAATATACAGATTGTTTTGGAGCTCTGGATTCTCCTCCCAGGAAGCAGGTTGAAGCTGTTTCAGATTGCATCTTGCTGTCTGCATATGAAGAAAACCCTGCTCTGCACTATTTGCCTTGGTGACCACATACTGCAATTCTATTTAGTTATGTTTAGGCAGAGAGATGCCTTCAAACTTAATATCTCTATTATTACTTTTATTAAAAAGGGAAAGTTTAGACTTCACATAACTGCTTCTCTGCTCTGAGACTATAAAATCTCCATGTCAATTATTAAGTGCATCAGACCACTTTCTGGTTATATAAACATCAGCTCCCTGGAAAAACCTATCCTTTCCAATAAGGAAAGGTGAACTTAGGCCCAAATTAGACCTTCCATGATCTCCCTTCAGTGACATTTCCAGTAGAGATTCATATACAAAGTTTCTTTCAATTGTCACTCCCTTGCCAGTGTCACCACCGTTTCTATCTTGATTGTAAAAGTGGTACTTGAGTTAAGAGCATATGATCTTTCACACAGACAACTAATGTGGGACAAAACGTGAAACTTATGTTTCATAGATACATTTGTATTGGGTGAGTTAAAGATTTTCCATTAATTTGCCACATCATACAGCATGACTTCCCGATAGTCCAAAATATAGGAAGCGAAGAATTTTTCCAATATTATCTTTTCTCCTAACAAGTATGTAGTTAGCTACAACTACTCCAAGAGGGTCAAAATAGTGTTCTTTGCCTTTTAAACATCTCAGATTAAAATAAGTATCCCTTCATGTTGAGATGAGGAGAGCAAAAGCATTGTTATGGAATGTCTGAGTCTCTGAATCTTCATGTTCAGGAGGTGACAGAAGAATGTCATTAACATTTTGTTCTGTAGCTGAATTTAATAGGTGCTTAATAGCCATCTACTTACCAGACTACTAGTTGTCTTTCGAAATTACTTAGCATTAATGATAATTCAAGCTACCAAGTAGGTAGGAGCAGATTATTATGATATGGCAAATAAATTACACAGAATTCACTTGGGGCTGTCCTCTCTATGAGTGTGGTAGGTGGTTCTTTATGACTGAGTTCTATACAAGAGAAGGGACTGGGTGAGATGGGGCTCAAGTAATACAGATCATGAATAAAAGCATAATTTTCCTCCTATGCGTTTACTGTTGTTTTTGTTTTCAT